>ML817955.1:42618-56110 GCA_009831015.1 Picea engelmannii
TAGGTTTTAGAGATGAAACATGCATACCTCGGTCGCAACTGGTAATTTTCCTTGAGGTGAACAAAAATGACCAGGGAACCTCTTCAACCTTTGCGTTCTTGAACCACTTTTTCCCCACAGCTGGTAAATCAGTAGCTTGGCTTATAAAATCTTCATTTACCTCAAGTTGCACGTCTCCTATTTTTGCTCTGCAACCATCGAATGTCAACGCGAATTCTTGA
Source organism: Picea engelmannii (assembly GCA_009831015.1). Lineage (NCBI taxonomy): Eukaryota > Viridiplantae > Streptophyta > Pinopsida > Pinales > Pinaceae > Picea > Picea engelmannii. Next base: position 42,840 of record ML817955.1, read on the forward strand.
GCAACGCTCAGATTGAAACCCTCAAACTTTTCAATAAACAAATGCCAGCCGTTCCTTTCTAAGTCGTCTCTGGCGTTGTCAAATGATAACAAGGTTTGGATGCCATTGGGCTCAATCCTCACCACAGGAGCCATGGCTAACAGAAGGGAATCAACACGGAAATCAGAGGTAGGGTTTGATAGAAAAAACACAGAGCCATAGCCCCGAACAAAACAATGTTGTGATAGTTCGAAATGGTAGGAAGAGGCGTTAATCACCATGCATGGGGAAGAGATTGTGAAGAGCGAGGCCATACAGAGCAATAATATCAAGCTGTACCTCATATGATACCTTGGGATATGGGTAGTGTAAGGATGTATGCGCTTGTATACCATAGAGCGCACACATTCATGACTTGATTACAAGGTAAAAGTTTCAAATAAACATTGTGTTAAAAAAATTTATGAATCAAACCCCATTACTATTAATCGAATATTGATGAGTGGATTTTTTTTTTTTACTTATGTAACCAAGGCACGTTTAGGACCAAGGAGTTATAAACTAGGAAAACAAATACGACAATTCGACAATAGACCATATGAACATTTATCCTATGATCAAAAATCGAAACAAAGTATGAATTCCAGCAGCAAGTTTTCATGCTTACAGTCATGAAAACAAAAATCGAAAGGAAGGTATGTAAAAAGTGACAAGTGATAAGTGTTGTTGCTCATGACGAGTAATGACAATTTAGAGATCCTGTGTAGGCAGCTTGTAAAAATAGAAATTATATCATTGCTGCCAACAATGGCGACACACTGGGAGAAGTAGTTATCTCTGCCAAATGAACGAGTTCAGATTAGGATAATCAGAAAAAACTTCAAATCGAAAACAACCAAAAAGATGTTTGAACATCATTATCAATTATAAATCATTCCAGTTTCAGATTACTGTTATTTTAAAGAGACAAAAACTGACAACAATCTTAACAGAAGAGAGTCACGATATTAAAGTTAAAATCTTCAATACTGTTGACAGAGCCGCTACTGCTAGCAGGCGTCCATAGCCTCGAAAAGGATGTCATTCAACCCACTCTGATATCTGTATCCTGCCAAGAAGTTCCAGATCAGAACGAAGGACGTTTAAGGTCAAAAGAATCCATATCTGAGAATTTTCATATACCTGACATTGCTTCGCTGCCAGCGGGCCTGTTCAGTACCCCGACGAAGTTATCTTGGCATCATGCATGCATTTACCTGCTGCCAGCAGACCTGTTTAGTATCCCAACGGGTTTACAATCACTTCCCACAACTCTCTAAAGGTTTATTTATTTTTAACGATATTTAATAGAGTGGGGTGACACTGAAAATCTGGGTTTTTGGACATATCTTAGTAAATTACAGACCTTGAAGAAATTTGTTAGCTGTCCTTCATTAAGATCTAGAAATAGTTTGTTAATAAAACCGACTTTCAAGAGAAGGGATACATCTTTGAGTTGTTCTCTTAAGGAACAGGGATAACATAAGAAGAATTTTTATGGATGATCGTGAGTAACTTCAGTTACAGATTGAAATCAAGAAACGCTTTTCAAACAACAAGTTATCTTTAACATGGCTGCAAACGTCAGAAAAAATATCACAATTGATGTTTAAACAACTTTCAACAGTCATTTCTGAAGGGAAATTTTCTGTTCTCTTTGTCTGAGCTAGCCCATGATGTAGGCATGTGTGTTTCAAAAAGAAAGACTGATAACAATAAAGGAAAAAACAAAACAAACCTGCAAAGAAAAATAAACAACAAACAAAAAAAAAAATATTTACACAGTGTACATGGGAGTGTCATCAGGCAAAGTACTTTTTTAGAACTTGGCCATTCACCGGAAAGGTGTCTGGCTGTCCCTCTAAATTCTGTAATCGGAAGGAACTGGGACCCAATTTCTCAGCAATTAAGAATGGTCCTAGCCACAAGTTCTGAAACTTCGTATGCTCTCCTTTTCCCTCATGAGGTTTGTCCCATTTTAGGACAAGGTCACCTACCTCAAAATTTCTGTCAGAGGCAGAATTGGAATCAAACCAGTTTTTAACAATGAGTTGATGTTGATCCAATTTCCGTTTTTCTTGAGACCTCACTTCTTATAATTTTAACAAAGTGTTAATTCGATTCTCCAAAGGAGGACAGTCCCCTTCCTGTACTTTTTGCGATAGCTGCAGAGATGGAAGGAGGACATGTGGTGGAAGAATTGATTCTCTGTCGTAAACGAGAAAGAAAGGTGAGTTACCCACAACAGTTTTAGGAGTTACTCTATCAGACCAGATTGCGTTTAACAGTGCATTATGCCAATTTTTATGGTTTTCAGAGACCGTTGTCTTGATAATTTTGATCATATTTTTATTAGTCGATTCTGCCAAACCCTTGCCTTGGGGGTAATAGCTGGAAGAATACTTTAATTTAATTCTTTTTTTTAGAGAGAAATCACTCATCTCAAGAGACGAAAAATAAGAAGCATTATCAAATACCAGGCATTCAGGGATACCGAAACGAGTAATAATATTTAAATTCAAGAAAGATATTACCTGTCTGGTATTTACAACTTTTAATGGGGCAGACTTAGACCATCTGGTGAAGTAATCTGTGGTTGTTATGATATACTTATGATGATGTAAGAATGGAGGATTGATTGGGCCTATAATATCTAGACCCCACTGCTGAAAAGGGGAGTCTACTGAAACTGGTTGCAGAGGGAAAGCTGGTTTCTGTATCCGTCTGGATGCTTTTTGACAAATTACACACTTGCGACACAAAGCATGAGCGTTTTTAAAAAGGGTAGGCCAGTAATAGCCTGCTCTTAATACTTTATGGGCAGTGGTGTCTCCACCAAAATGTCCACCAGCTTCTCCTGCATGCAATTCCAATAAGACTTTTTCCGCTTCATCTTTCTCAAGACAGCGCATTAGTACTCCATCAAAATTTTGACGAAACAAAATACCATTAATCAGCTAAAAAGATGTAGATTTTAATCTTAGTGCTCTCCTTTTTGTGGGATCCAGGTAACGGGGAGCTGATCCGTGTATAAGACAAAATTTTATATCATCATACCAGAGACTAACAAGGTTTTGTGCACAACAGATTATATTTTGATAGTGTTGTCCTGGACTTAACATATCATTTTCCTCTTGCTGTCCTACAGCTGAATCAGTGACCAAGTTGCATAAACCTTGGCCTCTTACTATTTGTGCTGGGGTGATTTCTATGTCATACTCTTGCAAGGATGTGACCTAGTTTGACCTTTTTTTGCCTAGTTCTTTCTGTACTAACAGATTTATGACCGCCGGGTAAGGGACAATGATTTTCATCCTAGATTTCAAAAGATAAGATCGGAAGTTCTTTACTGCTTTGAAAATAGCATAGGCTTGCTGATCTACTGCTGGGTAATTAAGTTTCGCTCCCTTGAAGGCTAAGCTCATAAAGGTGATTGGGACTTCATTGTTTTCAACGTTCTTTTGAGTTAGGACGGCGACGTATGAACAGTCAGAAGCAAACGTGTAGAGGGTGAAGTTTTGTGAAAAGTCGGGGCTCATTAGAGAAGGAGCGTTTATTATGGCCTTTTTTATTGAATTAAAAGCCTGGCTTTATAAAGGTCCCCAATGGTATTGTATGTCATTTTTTATTAGGTTTTGTAATGGTCTCACCATTTCTGAAAAAATGGGGATGAATCTCCTAACAAAATTTATCTAACCTAAGAAAGATTGCATGGAATTTTTTGACGAGGGAGGGGGTAGTTTTGAAATGACTTGAGTTCTTTCAGGATCGATAATCATCCCTTCGCTCAATACAATGAATCCTAGGAGTTTACCTTGTTCTACTGTGAAAATAGATTTTTTAGGATTCAAAGAAATGTCGTACTTACGACATCGCTGTAGAACGGATCTTAAATGAGCTAGATGATCTTCTTTATTTTTCGAGAAGACAGTGACGTCATCCAGGTAAACTATGACATATTGATTGATTAATCCTTGAAAAGTGACGTCCATCGCTCTCTGGAAAGTGGCATCGACGTTTATGAGTCTAAAGGGCATCTTTTTATAAGCGTAGGTGCCCCATGGAGTGCGGAAGGTGGTTTTGAGTTGGTCTGGAGGGGACATCAGGACTTGGTTATACCCTGAAAAATCATCCAACAAGGATAATCTTTCAAAACCAGATACCTGTTGAAGGATCTGTTCCATGGGAGGGACAGGGTAGTTATCGTTATCAGATGCTCAGTTAAGATTTTGGAAGTCGACACATAGTCAGATTTCACCACTCTTCTTTCTGACAGGGACAAGATTAGAGACCCATTGTGTGTGCCTAACTGGGAAGATTATCTTAGCATTCATGAGTTTGTTTAATTCCTTCTTGACAGTTGGTTCGAGTTTTGGGTGCATTTTCCTTAACTTTTGTTGAAAAGGTCGAGTTTGGGGTTTCATAGGAATAACATGTTGTATGATGTTAGGATCAAAGGTTTTTAGGTCGTTGTACATACAAGAAAAAACATCTTTGAATTCCTTAAACAATTTAATAAACACTACTTTTTCTTGCTCAGAACACCCCACCCCTAAATTAATGCACTGTGGGTTGTCTTTAGTTCCCAAATTTACTTTTTCATGCGTCAAAGAGGAACTATTCATTTTATAGTTCACTAATTTTCTGAACTTGTTGTGAAGATCATAAAATTTTTCTAATCTAACTACAGATTTCGGGATAGAATTTACCATGTCTAATGAAGATTCTGGAGATCTTGGATCTGGTATTACTGTAAAGTCACAAAGATTTTCATCATGGGTACCTTCGTCGATCACCGTGCCCTGGAAAGTTTCTTCCATATGCAAAAAACTTATGATCTGTTGATCGTCATCGAAGACTCTCCAATTCGTGATGTTTTTTGGGACGGATGGTCTGAACAACAGTTCGACGGAGAATGCATTCGGAGATAATCCTTCTGCAGGAAAAAGTTTTGAAGCGACGTTATCTAACAAATCGGCTTCCGAATTATTCAATCTAGGAATCAAATTTATGTTAAATGCGACAAAATTATTCAACAAATTCCATACCTCAGTTTGGTAGCTTTTAAGGTGCGGATATAAACAGTGGATAGAATTTTTTACCTGTCTAACCATGATTTCTGAATCACCAAAGACAATCAAATTTTGAATGTTCAGATCTAACGCTTTTCTGAGGCCTTACAGGAGTGCCTCGTATTCGACCGTGTTGTTCGTACATTCAAATTCTAACCCGCAAGCAATCAGAGTCTTGTTACCTGCTGGATCGATGATCATGCAGCTTGCACCAACTCCTTCCTTGGATTTGGACCCATCAAAGTAAAGAGACCATATTTGATCGTCGTCAGTTGCATGTGTCCACTGCGAAGAAGTTGTTGGCTGTGTATATGTCAAAATTTCAGAGTGTTGTTCCGGATTAGTGATAGTGGAAGTTTCGGCCATGAAATTACCGAAAAAAGTATCCATCCTCTGTATTTCGGGCGAATCGACAGAACGAGTGAAGGGTTCATTGGGATCATTTAAATCAGTCACCGTGAACTTCAGATAACGTTCACGATTTACCTTGATTCTGTTGGGCTTTCCATTCTCAGGTAGCCACAAGTGAGACCAATCCGTCACAAAGTAGCCGTGTAATTGTTCTGACCAGTCTCTGCTTAAAAACAGACCATAAACTTCTGGGATATCTACAACAATAATATCAATCACTTGATGAAATTTAGGATTAGATGACAATCTTATAAACACATTTATTAATTCACCTATCACTTTAACACTAGTTCGATCAAGATGGATAATCTTCAAGGTGGATGGTTGAACTTCGGCATTAATATTTTAACAAAAAGACCAAGGCATTACGTTAGATGATGCACCTGAATCTACCATGCAGTTATGCACATTCCTATTGAAAATTTCAAAATTTAACAAAAATGGAGGGACATTTCTGCGAGTACTAATAGTGGAAGCTTGTTTCTTTGTACTCGCGACCTCTAAAACTGATTTATCTACATTTGTTACATTATTTACAGGAAGGTCTCTTTTTTCATGAGGATCAGAAGTAGTTTTGGTGGAGGCCTTCTGAGGAACTTTGGGTTTATTCTGAACACCTTTGTTACTGCTCGGATTGCCATTTTTTCTATTCTCTGCAATATTTTGTAGCATTTTTTTAGAAGAAAAGGGAATTTTAATAATTCATAAACATAAATGTTAGCCCTAAGCTTCTTTAAATCTTCAACCAAATCATAATCTAAACTTGGGTTTACTGGATTCTGTTTAGTCTCAATCGATTTAGACTGTTTTGGAGGCAAAGTCGTAATGATTTCAGAAGAAGGCTTATTTGCTATCTTGCTCCTAGTATTGTAAGGATGCACTATTTCGAAATTAGCTTGAAAAATGATATCCGAAAAATGTCCAAAAATGTTCGGAGAAGATTCATCTTCTTCTACTGTCTCTTGTTCAGCTACTTCTTCAGGAATCTCGGGAGGAATCAAGTTATCGTGTGCTTTTAGAATCGTTTGAATAGAAAATTGTAGGCTTTCTAGATTTAGGCCTTCAATATTTGAATTAGGTCGGTTGGTGGGAAAAGGCTTCCTAAAAGGGGGTTTGTAATGCCCTTTGCTCGAAGAAGCTTCTTCATCCGTCCTTTTCAAATCTATAACTTGATTGGAAAGTTTTTGAACGACTTTTTGTAATTTTTCTAAATCTAAGCTTTCAGGTTGAGGTTTGTTTTGGGAAGGTCTAGGGAGGATTTCGATTTTCTTTTTGGACGATGAACTAGTCTCTGTCTCGTTTCTAGTAGTGTCTTTTAAGCTGAGGATGTCTTTCTCGATCTGAGTGGCCTCTTCGAAGGCTTCTAACAACGTGGCTTTCTTGGATCTCTTTACCCAAATGGCTATGCTTTGATGTAAGGCTTTCGTATAATATGCTACAATAAGATTCTTGGAAGGCATTGAATCTGTAGGGATTCGGTTCTTTAGTGTCAAGAACCTTTGATTAAAGTCTTTGATCTTTTCTTTTGGGTTCATTCTTAAACTAGAAACCTCCATGACTAGAACTTTAGGAGACTTGTCGTCTCCGAACTTCTCAAGGAAACAAGATTCAAATTTCTCCCATGACACAATGGTGTGGGGATGTTGGGCAAAGTACCAGGTAGAGGCATTTCCCTCAAAGGTGTAGTGAAATAGTCTATAGACTACGTCTTCGTGCTTGACACTACGGAGTCTAATGGCTAACATAAACGTTTTGATGTGATATTCAACGATCTGTTTGGAGTCTGGGTCAAATTTAGGGAGCCATTTCTCTGGGTGTTTGGGTAAATGATGTTGAGGCCCAGGTATGGCCACTGCATCTTGGTCAAGCCAGGGTCTGGCAGGATTGTTTGGGTTGACCATAGGTGTGGGTGGTGTCGAAGGCTGGGATGAGGAACTTCCTTCGTCAGAGGATTCTTCTCTAGAAGAAGAAGGAGATGAAGGAGGTGGTGATGGTGGTATACCAGATCCTCTTGTTGCAGGAGTGAGGATTAGATATGTAGGGTTTAAAGTAAGGTCAGTGCCTCCAAGTTTTTCTCTGATATCAGATAATTCTAGTGGTTGGTTCATAGGTCGGTTTGATTGTCTTATACGAGCTAAGGCACTGTGCATTCTTATGAGAGATTGGCGAACAATCATTTGTATGTCACCACCCATAGGATTTGGAGTTACTGGTTCAACTGTGATCCGTAGATCGTCATTTGATGTGGTTTCTATTTGAGGGACACTGTTTTTGTCTGAATTACTTCTAGTCACTATAGGTGAGCGGGTATGTGGTGGAGGAGTCTTACGACCTCCTCGTGCCATTATAGTTTTCAGGCCCTCCTTCTAGCACCATTTGTTGATGGGCGAAATTGACCGCTCGTCAACTGGAGGAGTGAATCCGGTCTGGGGTTGTCTACTTAACCCAAGCCATTTGGATTAATCCACTCCGATGGTTTTAGCGGCTCCGTTGGCTGATCTAAGTCCTAAGAAAATGAAAAGCAAAACTAAACAAGATAAAATAACTTGATGAAAAACACTCGCTGAAAACTATATACAGATCTAATATATATTTACAGTTTACTAACTAATATTTATAACATAAGTCTACTTATTGTATGTATAATATATACAAATGAATTTATTTTTAATATATATATAACATTTACAAAATGCGAATTTTAATCTAAATCCACGAAAATCGAATATGGATTGATTTATTAAACAACAACAAAGCTATCATTCAATCTTTATTTATTTATTTTCTTATAATGTTTATAAACAAGAAATGGAATAACAAACTGTCTAATTGAAAACAAAAATCACAGATAATAGAAATTTTTTTAGCTACAAGAGGTTTCTCTATTCATTAAACTAATGAAATTAAACTAGTAAATTGACCTGTTATCGCATCCACTATTTGTTCAGTGTGTAGAATTCCATCTCCCTGTCTGATGAGGTAAACCCACATCAAAACCTACAATTGCTTCTCATAAATGTGAAACAAAAATAATGGAATTCAAATGATATAACATATAAGAGATACGATCACACCAATCTCATACTTTCACAAGCAGCCAGATTGAGATAAATCATGCTGTGAAAACTTGTGTATAAATGTTCAACAAATGATGAAGATAAATCTCTTAATCTCAAGTTTGAACAGAATAATTACTGTATGTTAAATATGGGACATAAAACATGGATAACATGTAAATTTTTATCATACCAATCCGCAATAAACCATGATAGCTAAAGCAATCATAATCTAATTACAAATCGAAATAATCATGACTTGAATAAAAACACGATATGGAGAAGCTAACGCTGTGACAAATATCATATTCTATTCAAGTCTGTAAATTAGAAATCCATAGTTTTTGCCCCAGGCAAAGATGATTTCAAGTTTACAAAATAACATACTTATATAGGTTCCAGGAACAAAATGTTTCCTATTGATAACATCCAATCTGTTCCAAAAAATGTGGGGGATGCAACCTCCGAGATTTTACTTGATACCAAAAAACTAACAACCTAATCTATTTACTAAAAACATAAAGATGGTATGGCTGGAAGATCTCAACAATGCTTCAAATCTCTTTGAAAATCATGAGTTCCTGTTAACAAATAAAAATAAGAAGATTTTAGATATATTTTCAATTATCAAGACAAGCAATTCAAATTTTTCTAACTAGCTACAGAATCATTATAACTAGAATCATATTTTATTCAATCAAACAAAACAAACTAAGAAGTAATCTATGCAAACAAATCGTGTATGCTAAATTGAGAGTGAGAAAATCATGCTAAACTTTAAAAATATTATACCTCAAATCATGGGATTCAAACAAATCAATCAATCTTTGAATTTACTATTGTTGTCGCTGCTTCCACGTTCTTAAAAATAACAGACCCTGTAGTTTTTTGGCGTTTGTCTTTGGCTTGAGCTATGGATCAGAGTCTACTATTCTCCTTTGTTAACGAATCCACCTGGTCTTCCAAAGATTTAAGCCGAGACTGTAGTAAAGGCACATCCATGTAATACCTGTCGATCCAGGATCGACATTCATTACAATGCAGCTGTAAAGACTGTGTATTGGCACTGATAGTATTCATAGCTGGAGAATCATCCATTTGACATGTAGGTTCATCATGGAGTTTGATGCCAGGAAAAAGAGGATTGTCCTTTAGACACGGTGGCAAGTTGGTAACATAATCGTAGGGTCTGTAAGGGAAAAGTCCATATGAATATGGATACTCTTCGGCCAAGAACCTTTCAATCTCTGAATCCGAATCCTCACTTACCTCAATTGTATTTTTTATGTCTGCACAGGGTTTAGGTTTGTTTCGAGCACATCATGAAACCCAACGAGCGGCCTTTTTATTCTTATAATTAACATCAATGCTGCCCTTTAGTTTCTTCCCTGTGGGTTTTTTAACAATCTTAGTACAACTCTTAGGATATGAATCCAGTTCAGTGTCGGGTTGAGTAGAATCAGGATAGGTCGAGGGTTCCAAATTAGATACAGGATCACAGGGCATGAGCGAAGGAGGAGAGATGGTAGGTTTCACAAGGGTTTCTACGATAACAGGCTTGTCAACCTGTCCCAACTCACTATTACCGAAGCCATTTTGTAACACAAAATCATCCCAACAATCGTTGTTTAATTTCAACTGATGCATAATGATAATCTTGATTAAACCATGATGGAACTATTGGAAAATGTTTAACAGGTAGCGTATGCTTGTCATTGATGGCAAGTACAACAGTGAAGATGGCATGAGTATAGGAAGAATGTAACAGACAAGCATTAGAAGTAGTTTGGGAAGACACTTCAGAGGATGGTTGGAATGCTTTATAGGCAGTATGCGCTTGTCATTGATGGCAGGATCAGAGTGTGCATCGATGGAAAAACAGGAACAAAGTAAGCTCAGGAGGAATTAGCGCAGAGTCGAATGCAGTGCGTAGGTGTGCACCAAGGATGAGGCTAACTCATGGCTAAATCTCAAGGGAGATAACTTACTTAGGATCATAGGTGGATCAAAGGTCGAGACCTTTGACACTTAGAAATTCTTCCAAGTAAGGAGGATGCATAAGCTTGGAGGAGAAGTGTCAGTGATCGTTGGATCCCATCCCGAATTTTCGATCATCGTCAGATCTCAATGTAGACAAGAGGAGCGTGTAGATATGGAGGATAGATCTCGGGCGTTAGATCCGAGCGCAGGGTCCAAGCACCATTGGATCGAGGAGAACCTGCACGTTATTTAAAGTGCAAGGAGTAGAGGGCTCACAAAACTTGAAAGAAGGAGGACCATCCATCTTCAGGCAGGACACGTGGGGATAGATCGTCAGTTCGCTGACTGGAGAGTCAAAGGAACGATGTTCCCTAACCTCTCGAAATCACGTTATCTGAAATCGCGATTTAATCTTAGCCATCAGATTAAGGTTGAATTTGGACTGTTGATTCCAGTCCATTTCAGAGTTTCACGGATCGAGAGTTGGCGATGTCAAGTAATATCATCCACAGGAATCCCAATTTTGCGATATAAAAAATTGTGACTTAATCGCAGCCATTGAATCATGATAGAATCTGGACCGTTGATTGAAGTCCCTATCGGGGTTTCGAGGATCGAGTGTTGAAGATGTCAAAGAATATTACCCGATATCGCGATATGCGAAATCGCGACGTAATTGCAACCGTCAGATCAAGATGTGATCTGGACCATTGATACGACTTCTTTACTAAGTTTTGTGGATCGGGATTTGGAAGTGACAAGAACACTCACCACAGGAATGTCGAAATCACGATATGGGAAATCGAAAAATGATCTGAACCGTCAGATCAAGTGTTTATCGGGACCATTGATCCCACACCATTTCGGGGTATCGGGGATCGCGACTTGGAGAGTCGAGATGCCTCATCTCCAGACTCATGAAATGTGAAATCGTGAAATTTCCTTATGCATAAGGCTATGGTCACAACCCTTGGTCACATCAGCGAGAGATGGAGGAAAAAGCTAGAGCAACCAAGCTCATTTTCGGGGATCGCAACTGGGGATGTTGAGACACATGGTCACATGAATGCAGAATTGCCGAATGCCGAAATGCTGAAATGAATGCAAGATCCCATGGAATCAATCCAACGGTGCAGGTGAATTTGAACAAGATCGGAGGGATACTATAGCACTACATAGTATAACTTCCAGAAACCACTGATGGTTTCAGCCAGAGGACTCGAAGACACTTGGGGATGATTGACAGAGAAGGTGAAGAGCCTCTGGGAATATTCAAGAGGGATGAAGATGTTCATGAAGGAGATTGACAGCTAGATGGGCATTGAGGCCTATAACTGAAATAGAGAAGGTGAGCTCGACTGTCACAGAGAAGACGAAGAGTCTCAAACTGTCAGAGAGGCTGAGGAATCTCAGTACAACATACAGTGATGTTGAACGACTGGAAAACGACCAGAGAAGTTGAAGAGTCACGATGATGATCAGACAGAGCACTCAAGTTGTGGAGGAATTTGGCGTGGAGTGAGCATGCAGAGGCATTGCGAATATTGCATGCACAAAGACAAAAGAGACTATAAGAATGCAAAAGAAAGAAGAGAGAAGGGGGGTCGTTGTGCAGGAGGATTCAAGTGTGAGAAAGGAGGCAGAGCGCAAGAGTAGAAATGCACAGTAGAGGAAGGTTTCATTGAAGGGATATGGTGCAGAGATTATAAAAGGCAGAAGAACAGAAAATGCAAGGGGCGTGCAGAAGACACTGATGCAGGAAGGGCAGAGCAGCGTAACAAAACAACAATCGGGCTGGTAAGCCATTGAATAATGTTATATCACTGTAATAAGTTTTAGTAACAAATAATTTATTATTCAGGGTGGTTGGGAGGTGCTAGGGAGGACTGGTGTCCTCAAAGGTTCAAGTGGGTGCTTGAACACATGGAGTTGGTGCTTCCTTCTAGTTGGTGCTAGAGAAACCAGGGAGTTGGTGCTTCCTTCTAGTTGGTGCTAGAGAAACCAGGGAGTTGGTGCTTTCTTCTAGTTGGTGCTTCCTTCTAGTTGGTGCTAGAGAAACCAGGGGGTTGGTGCTTCCTTCTAGTGGGTGCTAGAGAAAACAGAGAGTCGGTGCTCTCAACAAGTTGCAGCTTGAAAAAACAGAGGTTGTAGCCTCACAATGAGTTGGTGCTCATATGTATGATAATGTAAATAATGTATATAATACTTATCATATAAAGAAAAGGATTTTTTTACCCTGTATGGGTTTCCTCAGGAATTATCTGTCTCTGTCTTTCTCATATATTTGACTGATGTTGAATATGCCTTTGTTTATTTCTCTGCATTATTGTGATCATCATTGAGTGCCTTGTAAATATTTTAAAAGAAGCATAATTGTTTAAGCACGGTAACAACTGATTCACCCCCCCTCTCAGTTGTCCAACAATTGGTATCAGAGCTGGCCCATTTTATCTAAGGGTAGATCCTAGAGCTTAAACATGTCAAGCCATGAAGGAAATTCAACCAATAAGGCCCCTCTGTTCAATGGAACAAAATTTTCCTTCTGGAAAGTTAGAATGAGAACCTACATAATGGCTTTAGGTGCAGGTTTCTGGGATGTGGTAGATACTGGGTATGTAAAGCCAGTTGTGCTAGCTAATAAGGATGACAAACTAGAATTTAGCTTCAACGCTAAGGCTATGAATGCTATCTTGAGTGGGCTTGCAGAAGAAGAATTCGTAAAAGTTATGCACCT
>ML817955.1:81536-94103 GCA_009831015.1 Picea engelmannii
ACCAGCAACCTTCCATCAGTTTTCCCGATGCTGAAACACCATTGTTCAGCATGTTTCATTTCTTCCCACTCCCGCCATTTTCTCACTGTTTCCATTACCGAAACAACTCCGTCCAGCACTTGTTTCGACGTTCTTCTCTGTTGATGAAACATCTTTATCAGCAACCCTTCATTTTTTCTCGCCTCCATCATTGCCGAAACAACTCCGTCCAACAATTGTTTCGCCTCTTTTTTGTTGCTGAAACACCATTTGCTAGCAACCCTTCATCATTCACGATGCTGAAACACCACCATTCAACATTCTTTGATTTTCTTCCGGTACTAAGACACCAGTCATCAGCAGTTCTTCATCTACAACAATTGCTTCGATCTTCTCTATTGCTTAAACACCCGCCTTCCACCATCTTCCGTCAGCAAGCTCCTACGCTCTTAAATGACAGTTCAAACAGCAGACCCTCGACACAAATAACAGCATCATCACGAACAAGCACGATATCTAGTTGGCTGAACGAACCAAATGGTAAGGCGAGGTATGTAAATAAAATGTAATTCAATTAGACTGTAGTTAATGAGAAAATATTTTAAGCCATCAAGACCATTTAAGTGCCATTATTACTAATCACACTTAACGGGAAGGGAAGTACACGTCAAATCAATAATACCCTTATTTCCTTCGATTTCACCGCCGCCATTCCCATTTCATCACCTTTTGCATTGAACCATTACTCCTGCATATAACCCCTCGGAAAAACTTACCCTGCGTCAGAGCTGATACACGAACTCTTGAAGCTGTATCCTACCAAACTAGTAGCCATGGGAGGACCTGTCGTCTGCAAAGAACCCGCCACCACAGCATTGCTCGAACATTATCCAGCAGCATACCAAATCTTCGAGCAAGCAGGTTGGCTCCATTACTTCAGAAGGCTCCAAGGATACAATGAACCACAAGTACTACAGTTTGCTCGGAATCTCCAAGAGAATCATTCTGTCGTCGCAGGTGTCCGAATCTCTGTGACAGAACAAGACATATCCGCAGTCTCAGGCCTTCCTATGGATGGCACTCGACAGTTCAGCCGGAAGCACATCATCGGGGATGTCCAGCAGAGTTTCTTCCAGGCTGGGGAACAAATTGTACTAAAAGGAAGAGGGGTTCAACTCAGTTCACTGCCACCCCCGTGGCCGGAGGTCACCCGATTCATCAAGCACTACCTGACCTGCGAGGGTCGTTATCAGGTAGTCTATCAGCACGATTTCCTTTTGCTTTCTCATCTAAGACATAATAGACGGGTTAATATTCCATAATTTTTGCTGGGCTGTTTAAAGAACATGGCACATTACTCTCGAAGGGCAAAAGATCCAACCCAGTCACTCACCCATCACCGTTTGGTTCAATTACTCATCAACAGGGGTTTTGAACAGCAGAACCATCCATTAAATTATCCACCTATAAACCTTGCACCAGCTGCTGAAGCCCCTGAAATTTCCGAGGAGCAGCAACAACAAAACCCCTCAGTTTCCCCCGAAATACCCCATAGCCCGCCCACACTACCAACCAGTCCAGTCAGCCCCCCTACCATACCGGAATTCTCGCATACCGCACCAGAGTCTTCCACTTCCGCCCTTCATATCCTAATTAATGACTCTGAACCAGAGAATATTCCCTGCCCTATCATTCAGGAAAAACCTCCACGAAAACGACAACAGATCGCTTCCTTTCCACCCTCTTTGCACAAAAAGCGAACAAAAGCCTCAATGAGGCCACCCTGGATGACCACTACCCTAGATCCCCCACCTATTCGACTGAAACCCCGAAAACCATTGACCTCCCCAATCCCAGGATCTTTGCCTATTCCAACCATGGGTGCTGAAACACAAGAACCAGTCACCCACTCAGTGGCTGAAACACAAGAACCAGCCGTGGCTGAAACACAGGAAACAGCCACGACTGCAACACAAGAACCAACCGCTGACATTGAAATGGAGTTACAGGATTCATATGCCCAGACATTATTTGTTTCCAATACAGAAGCTGAAACACAATTAGCTATCCATTCAGTGGCTGAAACACAAGAACCAGCCACTGACATTGAAGATGAAGTACAGGAGTTAGAAACCCCGGATGCTGCAGCGGCTGAAACACAAGAACCAGCCACTGACTTTGAAATTGAGGAAGTCGAGACCCAGGATGCTGTAGAACCACCCTCATCAAGCAAAATGGCTGACAATCCAGTGGCTACAACACAAGAACCAGTCACTGATGTTGAAATTGAATTTCAGGAATCACAGGATGCTGCAACACCACCTTCATTAAACAACATGGCTGAAAAACCAGCCACCCATTCAGTGGCTGAAACACAAGAACCACCCACTGATATGGAAATTGACATGCAGGAATCAGAAGTTGAAGGTGCTGAAACACTACTCTCCCTACACCAGGAGGCTGAAACACAGGCATCAGTGGCCATCCCTGTAGCTGCAACACAAGAACCAGCTAAGGAGACGATGACTGCAACACAAGAACCAGTCATCTCTAAATCCAAACCAACAATGGCCGATGTCTTGAAAGAAAACGAGTTTTTAAAGTCTCAACTGGAAGCATATGACCAAGAATTAAAAAAGGCAAGGGAGGCATATGAGAAAGAATTAAGTCAGTACACCTTGGAACGAATAGCAATCCTGGCAGAACGAACTACAAAGAGCATATGCAAAGAATACATGTGCTGCCAATGCGGAGATGTTTATTATCGGGCAGGATATAAGATAGCTCAAGTGCCACTACCAGGAACAGTTCCTCCTCCTTCCCCTTTTGAAGCCAAAACTGAACCTGCTGCAACACAAGAACCAGCAGGCCTTAGCAAATTCAAGACTGAACCTGCTGAAACACAACAACCAGCAGGCCCCTCCAGGATTAAGAAAGAAGCTCCTACTGTGGTCAACAAGGCTGTGCAAACAGTGCCCATAGAGGAAGTTACACCTCTCAGTCAAGCCAACCTCTCCACTTCCAGGGAACAGTCCACTCAAACCCTGCCTGGTCCCACCACTTCAGATGCTGAAACACAGACTTCTCACCTGTGGGACGAACATGCCGAAATACAAAAGTGGAAGCAGGAGTATGCTGAGATACAAGCTCAACAATTGCAAGTACATAGGCAAACCTGGAGGAATCACACTTTCTCAAATTGGGAAGCATTGGACCTGACACGCCAGATAATTCGAGAAGTCAAGAAGAAGAACAGATAATTAAAAGATAGAATGGTCAAGATCTTTGATATGATGTAGCAACTAATGGCCACAAGGAAACCATCCTGTAACTATTCTTTATTCCTCATGGAAAGACTCATGTGGTTTCAGATTAAGTCTATTATAGAAGGAAATCCCCATGAAGTCATTTCATCAATAGATTTCATTAACACTTTTGTAGCTGCCTCTACCAGAGATCAGCACCTCCTCTGTGAGGCATATTTCCAGAATGAGGCTATTCCAGAAAATAGGGCACTAAACATAAACCCTCTTGTTGGGGATGTTCAACTTAGAGCATTTACTTCCTTTCTCCTCAATCAAATCACTTGGCAAGGTGACTTTTCAGCTGCCAAGAACAATGAAGATAATCGTGGCCTCTGGATTAGACCAGAACCCCAAGGGGCAGCTACATTCATCTCACAGTATTCTGCGTTCTTAAAGAAAACAGGGATGACTGAACACGTTCAACAGTTGCAGTCAGAAGTGATTCAAGATTGTGAACGCATCATTAGTGCCATACAGACTCCTGCCCTACAGGCTAATAACCTGTTCTGGCAGCACTCCACAGAAAGAAGGCAACAATATAACCCTTTTGGTCCTGTCAACTTAGAAGCAGCAATTTCTAGGGTGCCCAGTTATATCCAGTGTATGAGACATTGTGCTGAAAAGTGGATTGGGTACCAGTTCCATTTCCCCATTCTCTGGTTGCCTCTAGAAAAATATCAAATCAGTTACAAGCTGCCTAAAAAAACAGAAACAACAGCGTGGCAAAGAATCCAGGAAGTGAAAGGGTTCAAAACGCTGACAGACAGAACCTCCCACAGTTACAGCTTGAGTAGCTTACATGATCAGAGTAGGTATCCAAACTCGGATTCAGAGTAAGTCGCCTGAGGACATGCAACACCTTGAGCTGGGGGGGATGTTAGGACCACACTATGCACCTTTTTGCCCATTCTTTTTGTCATCATTATATCCTTGATCATCCATATTTGAACCTATACGATCACTTCGTCTGATCATCTCAAAGGTATACAACGTCCTTTCTCATTACTACATGTTTAATCTGTCTTGCATAATACTTTACATTACTTTTGGACCTAACCATTGATTAGAAGTGCATAAGTTTCCATAACTACAGATCAGCATTCAAGGCCTATTGCTGAAACACAGAATCAATGCTGAAACACGGAGCTGCTACACAGTCCGAGGTCGCAAATGCTGAAACACGGAGCTGCCACACAGCCCGAGATCGCAGATGCTGAAACACGGAGCAGCCATACAGTCCGAGGTCGCAAGATGCTGAAACACGAGCTATCACACAGTCCAGAGTTGCAGATGATGAAACACGGAAGAAACTGCCAGAACCGACAATGCCAAAACACAAGGAAGTCGTCACAATCAGCAGTCAACAGTCAGAGCGTAACCACGTGGCTGAAACAACATCAGCAACGATGAGAAGAAGCTGTTACACCAACCATAACAGCAATACCTCATTCAGCATTCGGTTGCGTGAAATCAGGATACCCTATGCTAATTTAGAAAGAAGATCCGATCTAGGATTGGATTGAGATGCATTGTAATGATTGTATCGAAGGGATTTCCTCTTTAAAATCAGAGGAAATCACCATTCGAGGATCCAAGTTTTGATACATTGAAGCAACTCCAGAGAAGCGGGACGTATCCTATTCTTTCAATTTGTAATGTGATATTTCGACAGATGAATATAAGACTGCTTTGATTATTTGTCTCTAAGCTTTCCCGTTCCAGGGGAATCTTGTGAGAAGGGAGGGCCCACCTTCATCACAAGATTCACCCATTAGTTAGAAGTGTGTTAGTATAATTTATGTCCATGCTTTGTTTATTGTCGTGTGCTGAAACACTATTTTATGAATTTCGCTTTGCTGAAACACTACTGACTCTGTCTCAGTTTATTGAATGGAATTTGTGATTCTTTTATCAGCAACCTTGTGTGACGATTTTATGCTAGCAGAGATATGATTAAAGGTTCCTGCTCAGACAGAAAGGAATTGGAACATCATACCCTCTGTAGGATTTGTTTACTGCTGCAAGTGTGCTAGTCAGAGGTTTGGTTAAAAGGTTCCTACTCAGACAGGAAGGAATCACCACACCTTGTCCTCTGTAGATTCCATTTCCTGCTGTGTGCTAGCCAGAGGTTCGGTTAAGAGGTTCCTGCTCAGACAGGAAGGAATCCAATTACCTCGATCTCTGTAGATTCCATTTCCTACTGTGTGCTAGCCAGAGGTTCGGTTAAGAGGTTCCTGCTCAGACAGGAAGGAATCCAATTACCCCGATCTCTATAGATTTCATTTCTGCTTGCAAGTGTGTTAGCCAGGGATAGGGTTAAAGGTCCCCACTCAGAAAGGAAGGAACCAAAACACCCCGTTACCTGTAGATCTTCATTGATGCTAGCCAGAAACTGAGTTAGTAATCCCTGCTCAGAAAGGAAGGGATTAGACTGCTCTGTTCTCTGTAAACTTCAACCTCACAAGTGTGCTAAACAGAAGTAAGGCTCAAGGCTCCTGTTTAGAAAGAAAGGAACTAGATGGCTTTGTTTTCTGTCAATTAGAGTTAATTGTTTTCTGCATTGTTATTCTCATGAAAGAGTGTTAATGCTGAAGTCTCTGTTGGGAGTAAGGGTCCTGTTCTCTGATTGCAGAAGAGTTGTTCTTTTCCATTGCAAGTATTGTTTTAAATGTAATCCAGGATTCTTAAATTGATCTTTGAAAGTTTGCAATAGGGAAGTCACTTTCCTGTGATTTAATACAGAACTTCAGTTTAATTGAACAAGTGATATTAGTATTAGTTTCTTTACTACAACACTAAGCTGCTTTTGGAATTGAGCATATATAGTGCGCAGTTATCTTTGAAACAAAATACTTCCCTGGGTTGATAATTTATGTTTCACTTAGTTGTTTAAAATTAATTAAGCAATTATAGTGACCAACATATGACAAACACATTTACATTTCCAGGGATATGTAACAAACTATTATTCTTTTCATATATTCCAAATAAAACTATTCTTTTGTCTCCTTATATATTTTATGTCTTCCTGGATTCTTTTATCTTCAGCTATGCTGAATGTGAAGTCATTATGTTTATTTTATCTGTATTCTCTTTTTTTATTTTTCAAAATAAAGTATGACATAAATCACTCACTCAAGTTCGACATATCATATTTCACACATATATATGTTTCTTTAAATTTCCAGTAATATGTAACACGTTTCATTTTTTTTCCAATTTTCAGCCCACCAACTTGACAACCCGCTCTCCAAAAACTGCCTAAGTATGTAATCTGGGCTCCGTCACACTATATATAATGTGGGCTCCGTACATGATCTATAAAAGTATATATTTTGTATGTATAAAAGTAAATATCTACTTTAAAAAATTATGTTTTTTCTATGTACAATTTATGCTCTCCAGGAACCTATAGTTTGATACATTCCAATTTCTTGTATCCTCGAGCCCCTGTTTTAAATAAAACTAATTCGTGAATGCTATTTATTTGGTCCTTCTGTCCACCACCCTGTGTAACAAACATTGGTACTATATTTTTTTGTACATTTGTCCACCACCATGTGTAAAACCTATGTAAAGAAAATTAATTTCTGAATGTTAAATTTTTGGGACACAAGCCCCTTGAAATTCAAATGGTCTGCAGGTCCCATTATCAATTTGTACATCATGGAACTCTCAGTGCTATTTGAAGGTCATGGAACAACATAAACCCTCTTTTCAGGTCCCCAGCCCGAGAACCCGTGATCCAAAAACTGGCTAAGTATAAAGAGGGTTCCGTCTATGCTCTAATTCAGGAAGGCTAGTTTTCCTCCTGCTTTTATGTGTTCCTAGATTTTTCATTTTCAGAATGGACTATGAAATAAATCACTTACTCAAATTTCAGATATCATATTTCACTTATATATATATATATATATATATATATATATATATATATATATATATATATATTTCTTTAAATTTTCAGCAATATGTAATGCATTTTATTATTTTTTTATATAAATGTCGTAAAATTGTGTTCACTACTTTATTTCTACTCAAACATAAAGAGACTGTCATTTCTTGCATCTTTGCAACATGTCATGCACAATGTTTGTCACAAAGGCCCTTAAAATTAAAATAGTTCGCAAGCCCGCTTCTCAATTTGTACACCGCGTATCTCTGCCTGCTCTTTGTAGGACATGGAATGAGGGCTCCGTCGTTGTTATAAAAAATATCATCCCCATACTTTATGAAAGTACATATTTTGTATCTATAAAAGTAAATGTCTACTTAAAAAAATTATGTATTTGCTATGTATAGTTTATGGTCTACAGGAACCTATAATTTCATAAATTTCAATTTCTTGTGTCGAGGAGCCCCTATTTTAAAGAAAACTAATTCGGGAATGCTATTTATTTCATGCTTCTGCCCACCGCCCTATGTAACAGACACTGGTACTATGCTTTTTGCCCTCTTTTCCACAAGCGTATGTAAAACCTATGTAAAGAAAATAATTCGCGAATGCTAAATTTTTTGGGACACGAGTTCCTTAAAATTCAAATACTCCGCAAGTCTGATTCTCAATTTGTATATCGTGGAACTGCTGGTGATATTTGTAGGATACGAAAGAACAGAAGTGTGTTTTTCAAGTCCCCAACCCGAGAACCCGCGATCCAAAAAATGCCTAAGTTGAGAAGCCGCTTTTTTAAAGAAACTAATTCGGGAATCATATTTGTTTCATACTTTTCTCCACCAACCTATGTAACAGATGTTAGTAGTATTTTTTTTTTTACTCCAGTAGCATATGTATAAAATAAAACTAATTCGGGAATGCTAAACTTGTTCGACACGAGCGCCTTCAATTTCAAATAGTCCACAAGTTTGTTTGTCAATTTGTATATCGCGGAATTCTGTGGACTATTTGTAGGCCACAGAACAATAGAAGCCCAATTTACAGCCCGCCAGACCGAGAACCCGCCATTCAAAAATTCTAGTCCTCAAAGTATCATGTCAATTTGTATATCGTGGAACTCTAGGTGGTATTTGTAGGCCACATAACAATAGAAGCCCAATTTTCTACCTGCAATCCTGACAACCCGGAATGAAGCTTCCGTGCATGCTCTATATATCTACTTCATCAAATTAGATATTTGATTTTTGTAGGCCACGGAACAACAGAAGGCCAATTTTTAGCCCCCTAGCCCGATAACCTGCGATCCAAAATTTCAAATAGTCCACAAGACCGCTTGTCAATTCGTATATCGTGGAACTCTTAGTTCTATTTGTAGGGCACAGAACAACAAAAAAACAATTTTCAGCCCGAGAACCCGCGATCCAAAATTCAAATAGTTTGCAAAACCACTTCTCAATTTGTATTTCGCGGAACTCTCGGTGCTATTTGTAGGCTACGGAACAACAATAGCCCAATTTTCATCCCACCACCCCAACAACCCATAATGAAGCTCTTGTGCTTTTGTTTTAAAGAAAACTAATTCGGTATTGGTAGCCTTTTTATGCTTTTGTCCACAAACCTATGGGAGCACAATTTTTAGCTTGCTAGACTGACAACCACAATGTTCTATATATCTACTTAATCAAATTACATACTTGGTATCTAGTAGCTCTTCTTTGTAACATGTGTACGCCCTTAAATATCAAATAGTCCACAACTCCAATTGTCAAATTGTATGTCGCGGAACTATGGGTGCAATTTGTAGGCCACGAAACAACAAAGCTTGAATTTCAGCGCACCAACGCGTTACTACTATTTCTATGTATTTTTTCCATGACCATATGCAAAGCATATCTAAAGAATAGTACTTCGGAAATGCTAAATGTTTTGGAAACCATGCGCTTAAGATTCTAATAGTCCGCAACTCTGATTGTCAATTTGTAAATCACGAAACTATCACTGCTTTTTGTAGGGCACAAAAGAACATAAACATCCCAAGAAGTCGCCATCCAAAATCTCACTAACTATTGAATCAGGACTCCACCTTGTAAAATTACATATTTTGTATGTATAAATTATGTTATTCAAGAACGTTTCATTTCATAAATTTCAATTTCTATTGTGTGCAGGAATGCTAATTGTTTTTGTTGTTTTTTGTCAAGAAACCTATGTAACCCACATTACCACTATTTTCCACGATTTTATTCCCACGTACCCATGTACTTCAACTTCCTGCCCACGTGTCTGTACTCCTTTGAATTTATTCCCTTTCCTGTGGATGGGGTGCTAGTAGAGCACACGCATTGAGCGGAGCAGCCAGGAGCGATACTCCGTAGCGCTGACGATGTGACAACCACGTGCTACTCACTCCCAACTGTCTAATCAGTTCAAGTTTATCTCACTCGAGGCATGGTGCCATTACTCTCAGTGCACCTTTCTCTACCTTCGCATCCTTTCGACGGACTAGCACCCTCACTACGCCTTTACTCTGTGCGTGAGGCCATTTATGGAACCTCACTAGCTTCCTGACCTATTTCAATTGCTCCAACGGGTCCATATGGCTCATTCTTTTTTGCTTTTTCTTCTCAGAGCTCGGCTTCCTGCCCAGCGTTTCTCTGCACTACATTTGTCCTTCCCTTCTCTGTTCCTGCTGCGTTTTCACTCTTCCACTGTCTCGGAGATTCCCTGGCTACGAAGGAAGTCCAAAGGTTGACCAACTTGCTAGCCAAACCAACCTCGCCTGGTCCTGTGTCCCCCTCCTGCTCCTTCCCTGTTATCCTCCTCTTCTTCGGCCACCTCATTCTCCTCCCTAGTGCAGTCGACACAAATTCCCGCATCTCTCCCACCCCTTCTTGTGTCCCTTGTCAACAAAATGGAGGAGTTGGATTGCTCAGGGGCCTCACTGAACAACAACCTGGGACCTTTAGCCAATTCGACATCTGTTTCACACCCAGGCCCTTTGGCCCCTTCCAATTCTCTGACCACCTATTCGATTCAAGACTAGATTCACGATACCCAATTTCAGATGGATGGTTTGGAAGCCAGTCAAAATTTGCAATGACAATCCCAATCTCAAGCGGGTTCCAACGCTGACCCAGAATGCGAGTGGCAAACAGGCCTTGCACTGGTGTAGAGCCTAGTATTCGACTTGCGTCGGGACATGGACGACCTCCGGTTCCACCTATAGACCCTGGACGAAAAATCCTCTTGACTCCTACAGTTTCTCTTCGCGTTACAAGGTGCTCATCTCCTCACACCAGAGGCATCCCAATCAAAAACAACCCAGGCAACAACAACCTCGGCACCAGTGTTTCCACTGGAAAATTTGGTCCACGCAGACATAGACTGCAAGGACTAGAGGCTTCCATCACGCTCAGAGGATGTCTAGAAGGAAGAGCACCTTCCATTAGAGATGAAGAACTCTATGCAACTGGACCGCACACTAGTCTAGGAAGAGCCGCCTCCTCTCAGGGACATGACATTTCACGCCTTTTGCATGGACGCGTCGTCACACTACATCCCATACCAACAATCTCTGTTGTTTTTGTCTGTTGTTTTATCATTTTCATGCCGAACTTTTATGCATTTATCCATGATTATTATAATTAGGCTATCTACACTTTCCACAGTTTTAGCACCCACCCTTACGGGCCATAATTTTGAACTCTTTTTGCATCAATGACAATCTGCACTTAAGTTATGAAGCGGTTTGGATGGCTGAGCTGGTTTTCCCTTAGGGAAGTTCAGTATTTACAACTTGAAACCATGGAAATTCTCTATACTCATTCATTTTGACAAACTTTTATACAATCTTACTTATAAAAAAATATATATTGAATAAAATTTAAAAAATTGCTTATACTATTCATTAACTAAGACATGTTATAGCATTATATAAATTACTTTAAATCTCCATACAACATTATAATATTCTATAAATTGCTCTATGTCTTGTATATCACGGAATTGTTTGCTGCAAAATGTATATGACAGAAGTCTTTGGTGCAAAATGTATATCACGTAACACACTGGACATGAAAAGTGTGAACCCGAGACTCCACCAACCCCCAACTCCGTAATTGTTCAGTGCAAAACGTATGAAGTTTTATAGCATTATACAAATTACTATAAATCTTTGTACAATGTTATAATCTTCTATAAATTACTGTCTCATGTATATGACGGAATTGTTGGGTGCAAAATTCCTATTGTATGCTAATTTTTTGGTCTTCAACGACGTTGATGTAATTTCCAGAGATATGTAACATAAATTATTTATTTTATAATAAGTTTGTATAGTTCGCAAGCCCGCTTCTCAATTTGTATAGGGCACGGAACAATAGAGGCCCATTTTTGAAACCGACAGCCTGAGAACCCGCGATCCAAAAACTGGCTAAGTATGGAATGACTGCTCCATCCATGCTCTGTAAAATGTGTGTAAAGAAAACTAATTCAGCAATGCTATATATCTTTTATCCAAGAAAATCCTTAGTTTTAAAGAAAAATAGTTTGACAATGCTAATTTTTTGGTGTTTTTCTCCATGAACCTATGTAACAAACCTTATTACTATTCTATTGTATAACTAACATTATTAATTTCTGATAAATTTCTATAGTCCGCCACTCTGTCTGTCATATTGTATATCGCGGAACTGTCGGTGCTATTTATAGGCCACAAAACATAAGAGGCCCAACTTTGAACTCGCCACCCCGAGAACCCGCGATCCAAAAAATGGCTAAGTATGCAATGAGGGCTTCGTGCATGCTCTATAAAATCTCATCCCCATACTTTATAAAAGTACAAATTTCGTATGTATAAATCTAGTTATATACTTTATACAAGTACATATTTTTTATGTATAAAAGTACATATTTCATATGTATAAAAGTATATATTTACTTTACTATGTTCTGCATGCAAACCACATCTACTTCAATTTTCTACCCACGTGTCTCTACTACCTCACATTTACTCCCATCCCAACCTGGAAGGGAATCCGCTGCCATGCAACACTTGTTAAACTTTATGTTTGCCCCGTATAAAAGGGGATATGCCATGGTTTTGGATAGGGGTATCAAACTATATGGTTGAAAAATCCCATACAAGGCGTGCGCTCCATATATATTATGCCAAAAGTGGGTCGAAAGACCATATAATATGGTTTTTTAAATCATATTCAATATTTCCAATGCAAATTTTAAGGTAGAAACGTGGGTCGTTGGGATTTGATCCCACCACCCTATTCTATATATGTAAAAGGTTTTATCATCTTTGCTACAGGTCAGAATTAAGTAATATTGGCAGAACTAGTTAGTTTTATGCAGTAGAAGCCAACGAACTAGCAAAAA
>ML817955.1:125708-158934 GCA_009831015.1 Picea engelmannii
TGGCAATCCGAGCAGTAACAAAGGTGTTCAGAATAAACCCAAAGTTCCTCAGAAGGCCTCCACCAAAACTACTTCTGATCCTCATGAAAAAAGAGACCTTCCTGTAAATAATGTAACAAATGTAGATAAATCAGTTTTAGAGGCCGCGAGTAAAAAGCAACAAGCTTCCACTATTAGTACTCATAGAAATGTCCCTCCATTTTTGTTAACTTTTGAAATTTTCAATAGGAATGTGCATAACTGCATGGTAGATTCAGGTGCGTCATCTAATGTAATGCCTTGGTCTTTTTGTTAAAAGATTAATGCCAAATTTCAACCATCCACCTTGAAGATTATCCAGCTTGATCGAACTAGTGTTAAAGTGATAGGCGAATTAAGAAATGTGTTTATAAGATTGTCATCTAATCCTAAATTTCATCAAGTGATTGATATTATTGTTGTAGATATCCCAGAAGTTTATGGTCTGTTTTTAAGCAGAGACTGGTCAAAACAATTACACGGCTACTTTGCGACGGATTGGTCTCACTTGTGGCTACCTGAGAATGGAAAGCCCAACATAATCAAGGTAAATCGTGAACGTTATCTGAAGTTCACGGTGACTGATTTAAATGATCCCAATGAACCCTTCACTCCTTCTGTCGATTCGCCCGAAATACAGGGGATGGATACTTTTTTTGGTAATTTCATGGCCGAAAATTCCACTATCACTAACCCGGAACAACACTCTGAAATTTTGACATATACACAGCCAACAACTTCTTCGCAGTGGACACATGCAACCGACGATGATCAAATATGGTCTCTTTACTTTGATGGGTCCAAATCCAAGGAAGGAGCTGGTGCAATCTACGTGATCATCGATCCAACAGGTAACAAGACTCTGATTGCTTGCAGATTAGAATTCAAATGTACAAACAACACGGCCAAATACAAGGCATTCCTGTAAGGCCTCAGAAAAGCGTTAGATCTGAACATTCAAAATTTGATTGTCTTTGGTGATTCAGAAATCGTTGTTAGACAGGTAAAAAATTCTATCCACTGTTTATATCCACACCTTAAAAGATACCAAACTGAGGTATGGAATTTGTTGAATAATTTTTCCGCATTTAACATAAATTTGATTCCTAGATTGAATAATTTGGAAGCCGATTTGTTAGCTAACGTCGCTTCAAAACTTTTTCCTGCAGAAGGATTATCTCCGAATGCATTCTCCGTCGAACTGTTGTTCAGACCGTCCGTCCCAAAAAACATCACGAATTGGAGAGTCTTCGATGACGATCAATAGATCATAAGTTTTTTGCATATGGAAGAAACTTTCCAGGGCACGGTGATCGATGAAGGTACCCATGATGAAAATATTTGTGACTTTACAGTAATACCAGATCCAAGATCTCCAGAATCTTCATCAGACATGGTAAATTCTATCCCGAAATCTGTAGTTAGATTAGAAAAATTTTATGATCTTCACAACAAGTTCAGAAAATCAGTGAACTATAAAATGAATAGTTCCTCTTTGACGCATGAAAAAGTAAATTTGGGAACTAAAGACAACCCACAGTGCATTAATTTAGGGGTGGGGTGTTCTGAGCAAGAAAAAGTAGCGTTTATTAAATTGTTTAAGGAATTCAAAGATGTTTTTTCTTGGATGTACGACGACCTAAAAACCTTTGATCCTAACATCATACAACATGTTATTCCTATGAAACCCCAAACCCGACCTTTTCAACAAAAGTTAAGGAAAATGCACCCAAAACTCGAACCAACTGTCAAGAAGGAATTAAACAAACTCCTGAATGCTAAGATAATCTCCCCAGTTAGGCACACACAATGGGTCTCTAATCTTGTCCCTGTTAGAAAGAAGAGTGGTGAAATCCGACTATGTGTCGACTTCCAAAATCTTAACCGAGCATCTGATAAAGATAACTACCCTGTCCCTCCCATGGAACAGATCCTTCAACAGGTATCTGGTTCTGAAAGATTATCCTTGTTGGATGATTTTTCAGGGTATAACCAAGTCCTGATGTCCCCTCTAGACCAACTCAAAACCACCTTCCGCACTCCATGGGGCACCTACGCTTATAAAAAGATGACCTTTAGACTCATAAACGTCGGTGCCACTTTCCAGAGAGCGATGGACATCGCTTTTCAAGGATTAATCAATCAATATGTCATAGTTTACCTGGATGACATCACTGTCTTCTTGAAAAATAAAGAAGATCATCTAGCTCATTTAAGATCCGTTCTACAGCGATGTCGTAAGTACGACATTTCTTTGAATCCCAAAAAATCTATTTTCACAATAGAACAAGGTAAACTCCTAGGATTCATTGTATTGAGCGAAGGGATGATTATCGATCCTGAAAGAACTCAAGTCATTTCGAAACTACCCCCTCCCTCGTCAAAAAATTCCATGCAATCTTTCTTAGGTTAGATAAATTTTGTTAGGAGATTCGTCCCCATCTTTTCAGAAATGGTGAGACCATTACAAAACCTAATAAAAAAGGACATACAATACCATTGGGGACCTTTAGAAATCCAGGCTTTTAATTCAATAAAAAAGGCCATAATAAACGCTCCTTCTCTAATGAGCCCCGACTTTTCACAAAACTTCACCCTCTACACGTTTGCTTCTGACTGTTCATACGTCGTCGTCCTAACTCAAAAGAACATTGAAAACAATGAAGTCCCAATCGCCTTTATGAGCTTAGCCTTCAAGGGGGCGGAACTTAACTACCCAGTAATAGATCATCAAGCCTATGCTATTTTCAAAGAAGTAAAGCACTTCCGATCTTATCTTTTGAAATCTAGGATGAAAATCATTGTCCCTTACCCGGCTGTCAGAAATCTGTTAGTACAGAAAGAACTAGGCAAAAAAAGGTCAAACTAGGTCACATCCTTGCAAGAGTATGACATAGAAATCATCCCAGCACAAATAGTAAGAGGCCAAGGTTTATGCAACTTGGTCACTGATTCAGCTGCAGGACAGCAAGAGGAAAATGATATGTTAAGTCCAGGACAACACTATCAAAATCTAATCTGTTGTGCACAAAACCTTGTTAGTCTCTGGTATGATGATATAAAATTTTGTCTTATACACGGATCAGCTCCCCGTCACCTGGATCCCACAAAAAGGAGAGCACTAAGATTAAAATCTTCATCTTTTCAGCTGATTAATGGTATTTTGTTTTGTCAAAATTTTGATGGAGTACTAATGCGTTGTCTTGAGAAAGATGAAGCAGAAAAAGTCTTATTGGAATTGCATGCAGGAGAAGCTGGTGGACATTTTGGTGGAGACACCACTGCCCATAAAGTATTAAGAGCAGGCTATTACTAGCCTACCCTTTTTAAAAATGCTCATGCTTTGTGTCGCAAGTGTGTAATTTGTCAAAAAGCATCTGGACGGATACAGAAACCAGCTTTCCCTCTGCAACCAATTTCAGTAGACTCCCATTTTCAGCAGTGGGGTCTAGATATTATAGGCCCAATCAATCCGCCATTCTTACATCAACATAAGTATATCATAACAGCCACAGATTACTTCACCAGATGGTCTAAGTCTGCCCCATTAAAAGTTGTAAATACCAGACAGGTAATATCTTTCTTGAATTCAAATATTATTACTCGTTTCAGTATCCCTGAATGCCTGATATTTGATAATGCTTCTTATTTTTCATCTCTTGAGATGAGTGATTTCGCTCTAAAAAAAAGAATTAAATTAAAGTATTCTTCCATCTATTACCCCCAAGGCAAGGGTTTGGCAGAATCGACTAATAAAAATCTGATCAAAATTATCAAGACAACGGTCTCTGAAAACCATAAAAATTGGCATAACACACTGTTAAACGCAATCTGGTCTGATAGAGTAACTCCTAAAACTATTGTGGGTAACTCACCTTTCTTTATTGTTTACGGTAGAGAATCAATTCTTCCACCACATGTCCTCCTTCCATCTCTGCAGCCATCGCAGAAAGTATAGGAAGGGGACTGTCCTCCTTTGGAGAATCGAATTAACACTTTGTTAAAATTATAAGAAGTGAGGTCTCAAGAAAATGGAAATTGGATCAACATCAACTCATTGTTAAAAACTGTTTTGATTCCAATTCTGCCTCTGACAAAAATTTTGAGGTAGGTGACCTTGTCCTAAAATGGGACAAACCTCATGAGGGAAAAGGAGAGCATACGAAGTTTCAGAACTTGTGGCTAGGACCATTCTTAATTGCTGAGAAATTGGGTCCCAGTTCCTTCCGATTACAGAATTTAGAGGGACAGCCAGACACCTTTCCGGTGAATGGCCAAGTTCTAAAAAAGTACTTTGCCTGATGACACTCCCATGTACACTGTGTAAATATTTTTTTTTTTGTTTGTTGTTTATTTTTCTTTGCAGGTTTGTTTTGTTTTTTCCTTTATTGTTATCAGTCTTTCTTTTTGAAACACACATGCCTACATCATGGGCTAGCTCAGACAAAGAGAACAGAAAATTTCCCTTCAGAAATGACTGTTGAAAGTTGTTTAAACATCAATTGTGATATTTTTTCTGACGTTTGCAGCCATGTTAAAGATAACTTGTTGTTTGAAAAGCGTTTCTTGATTTCAATCTGTAACTGAAGTTACTCACGATCATCCATAAAAATTCTTCTTATGTTATCCCTGTTCCTTAAGAGAACAACTCAAAGATGTATCCCTTCTCTTGAAAGTCGGTTTTATTAACAAACTATTTCTAGATCTTAATGAAGGACAGCTAACAAATTTCTTCAAGGTCTGTAATTTACTAAGATATGTCCAAAAACCCAGATTTTCAGTGTCACCCCACTCTATTAAATATCGTTAAAAATAAATAAACCTTTAGAGAGTTGTGGGAAGTGATTGTAAACCCGTTGGGATACTAAACAGGTCTGCTGGCAGCAGGTAAATGCATGCATGATGCCAAGATAACTTCGTCGGGGTACTGAACAGGCCCGCTGGCAGCGAAGCAATGTCAGGTATATGAAAATTCTCAGATATGGATTCTTTTGACCTTAAACGTCCTTCGTTCTGATCTGGAACTTCTTGGCAGGATACAGATATCAGAGTGGGTTGAATGACATCCTTTTCGAGGCTATGGACGCCTGCTAGCAGTAGCGGCTCTGTCAACAGTATTGAAGATTTTAACTTTAATATCGTGACTCTCTTCTGTTAAGATTGTTGTCAGTTTTTGTCTCTTTAAAATAACAGTAATCTGAAACTGGAATGATTTATAATTGATAATGATGTTCAAACATCTTTTTGGTTGTTTTCGATTTGAAGTTTTTTCTGATTATCCTAATCTGAACTCGTTCATTTGGCAGAGATAACTACTTCTCCCAGTGTGTCGCCATTGTTGGCAGCAATGATATAATTTCTATTTTTACAAGCTGCCTACACAGGATCTCTAAATTGTCATTACTCGTCATGAGCAACAACACTTATCACTTGTCACTTTTTACATACCTTCCTTTCGATTTTTGTTTTCATGACTGTAAGCATGAAAACTTGCTGCTGGAATTCATACTTTGTTTCGATTTTTGATCATAGGATAAATGTTCATATGGTCTATTGTCGAATTGTCGTATTTGTTTTCCTAGTTTATAACTCCTTGGTCCTAAACGTGCCTTGGTTACATAAGTAAAAAAAAAAAATCCACTCATCAATATTCGATTAATAGTAATGGGGTTTGATTCATAAATTTTTTTAACACAATGTTTATTTGAAACTTTTACCTTGTAATCAAGTCATGAATGTGTGCGCTCTATGGTATACAAGCGCATACATCCTTACACTACCCATATCCCAAGGTATCATATGAGGTACAGCTTGATATTATTGCTCTGTATGGCCTCGCTCTTCACAATCTCTTCCCCATGCATGGTGATTAACGCCTCTTCCTACCATTTCGAACTATCACAACATTGTTTTGTTCGGGGCTATGGCTCTGTGTTTTTTCTATCAAACCCTACCTCTGATTTCCGTGTTGATTCCCTTCTGTTAGCCATGGCTCCTGTGGTGAGGATTGAGCCCAATGGCATCCAAACCTTGTTATCATTTGACAACGCCAGAGACGACTTAGAAAGGAACGGCTGGCATTTGTTTATTGAAAAGTTTGAGGGTTTCAATCTGAGCGTTGCTCAAGAATTCGCGTTGACATTCGATGGTTGCAGAGCAAAAATAGGAGACGTGCAACTTGAGGTAAATGAAGATTTTATAAGCCAAGCTACTGATTTACCAGCTGTGGGGAAAAAGTGGTTCAAGAACGCAAAGGTTGAAGAGGTTCCCTGGTCATTTTTGTTCACCTCAAGGAAAATTACCAGTTGCGACCGAGGTATGCATGTTTCATCTCTAAAACCTAAATGGCATGATCTGTTAACTATTGTGAAACAGTTTATTACATGTGAAGGGAGATTTGGGTTGGTTTTCTTGTATCACCTATGATTGCTTATGATCTTCATTGATTTCTTGCTGAACATGCCCTATTTCCTCCTTAGAAGTCTATACAAGATGGGAAAGCAGTTTAAGAGGCAGAAGCCTGATTCTAGTTTGTTACATCATGGTTTAATCAAGATTATCATTATGCATCAGTTGAAATTAAACAACGGTTGTTGGGATATTGTTGTGTTACGAAATGGCTTCGGTAACAGTGAGTTGGGACAGGTTGACAAGCCTGTTATCGCAAAAACCCTTGTGAAACCTACCATCTCTCCTCCTTCGCTCATGCCCTGTGATCCTGTCTCTAATTTGGAACCCTTGACCTATCCTAATTCTACTCAACCCAACACTCAACCGGATTCATATCCTAAGAGTTGTACTAAGATTGTTAAAAACCCCACAGGGAAGAAACTAAAGGGCAGCGTTGATGTTAATTATAAGAATAAAAAGGTCGCTCGTTGGGTTTCACGATGTGCTCAAAACAAACCCAAACCCTGTGCAGACATAAAAAATACAATTGAGGTAAGTGAGGATTCGGATTCGAAGATTGAAAGGTTCTTGGCCGAAGAGTATCCATATTCATATGGACTTTGCCCTGAGAGACCCTACGATTATGTTACCAACCTGCCACCGTGTCTAAAGGAAAATCCTCTTTTTACTGGCATCAAACTCCATGATGAACCTACATGTCAAATGGACAATTCTCCAGCTGTTAATACTATCAGTGCCAATACATAGTCTTTACAGCCGCATTGTAATGAATGTCGAACCTGGATCGACAGGTATTACACGGATGTGCCTTTACTACAGTCTCGGCTTAAATCTTTGGAAGAGCAGGTGGATTCATTAACAAAGGAGAATAGCAGGCTCCAATCCATAGCTCAAGCCAAAGACAAACGCCAAAAAACTACAGGGTGTGTTATTTTTAAGAACGTGGAAGCAGCGACAACAATAGTAAATTTAAAGATTGATTGATTTGTTTGAATCCCATGATTTGAGGTGTAATATTTTTAAAGTTTAGCATGATTTTCTCACTCTCAATTTAGCATACATGATTTGTTTGCATAGGTTTCTTCTTAGTTTGTTTTGTTTGATTGAATAAAATATGATTCTAGTTATAATTATAACTAGCTACAAAATCGTGAGATTTTGTAGCTAGTTAGAAAAATTTGAATTGCTTGTCTTGATAATTGAAAATATATCTAAAATCTTCTTATTTTTATTTGTTAACAGGAATTCATGATTTTCAAAGAGATTTGAAGCACTGTTGGGATCTTCCAGCCATACCATCTTTATGTTTTTAGTAAATAGATTAGGTTGTTAGTTTTTTGGTATCAAGTAAAATCTGGGAGGTTGCATCCTCCACATTTTTTGGAACAGATTGGATGTTATCAACAGGAAACATTTTGTTCCTGGAACCTATATAAGTATGTTATTTTGTAAACTTGAAATCATCTCTTCCTGGGGCAAAAACTATGGATTTCTGATTTACAGACTTGAATAGAATATGATATTTTTCACATCTTTAGATTCTCCATATCGTGTTTTTATTCAAGTCATGATTATTTCGATTTGTAACTAGATTATGATTGCTTTAGCTATCGTGGTTTATTGCAGATTGGTATGATAAAAATTTACATGTTATCCATGTTTTATGTCCCATATTTAACATACAGTAATTATTCTGTTCAAACTTGAAATTAAGAGATTTATCTTCATCATTTGTTGAACATTTATACACAATTTTTCACAGCAGGATTTATCTCAATGTGGTTGCTTGTGAAAGTATGAGATTGTTGTGATCGTATCTCTTATATGTTATATCATTTGAATTCCATTATTGTTGTTTCACATTTATGAGAAGCAATTGTAGGTTCTTCTGCGGGTTTACCTCATCATACAGGGAGATGGGATTCTACACACTGAACAAATAGTGGATGCGATAACAGGTCAGTTTACTAGTTTAATTTCATTAGTTTAATGAATACAGAAACCTCTTGTAGCTAAAACATTTTCTATTATCTGTGATTTCTGTTTTCAATTAGACAGTTTGCTATTCCATTTCTTGTTTATAAACATTATAAGAAAATAAATAAATAAAGATTGAATGATAGCTTTGTTGTTGTTTAATAAATCAATCCATATTCGATTTTCGCGGATTTAGATTAAAATTCGCATTTTGTAAATGTTATATATATATATATATATATATATATATATATATATATATTAGAAATAAAGTCATTTGTATATATTATACATATAATAAGTAGACTTATGTTATAAATATTAGTTAGTAAACTGTAAATATATATTAGATCTGTATATAGTTTTCAGCGAGTGTTTTTCATCAAGTTATTTTATCTTCTTTAGTTTTTTTTTTCTCTTTCTTAGGACTTAGATCGGCCAACGGAGCCGCTAAACCCGTCGGAGTGGATTAATCCAAATGGCTTGGGTTAAGTAGACAACCCCGGACCGGATTCACTCCTCTAGTTGAAAAGCAGTCAATTTCGCTTGTCAACACCATCATAAAGAATACAGAACAAAAAGTAAACATTAAGAACAAAAAACCATGACACTAATCTTGATAACGAAGTTTGACACAAGTTTTCCTACATCTTCGGGCCTTTGTCTCAGTGGGGGGAGGCTTTCTTATTAATCTTAAATGATTCAAAAATATATCAAACATACAAAAAATAGATATTTAACTAGTTCGGTTGTGTTCTTCTTGACCTCATAAATCTAATGCGACTGACAGCACTGAAAATGACTGAATATAGCCCTTGAAACAAGCCTCCAAAGTTTATTGCTTTGTTGGCTTCTAATGCATAAAACTAACTAGTTCTATCAATATGACATAATTTTGACCTGTAGCAGAGCTGGTAAATCCTTTTACATATATAGAACAGGGTCGTGGGATCAAATCCCAACAAAGCCACTTTTCTACCATAAAATATACATTGGGAATCTTGAATATGATTTTAAAAACCATATTGTATGGTCTTTCGACCCACTTTTGGCATAATATATATGGAGTGAGTGCCTTTTATAGGATTTGTCAACCATATGGTTTAATACCCATATCCAAAATCATTGCATATCCCCTTTTATATGGGGTAAACATAAAGTTTAACAAGTGTTGCATGGCAGCGAAGTCCCTGCCAGGTTGGGATGGGAGTAAATGTGAGGTAGTAGAGACACGTGAGAAGAAAGTTGAAGTAGATGTGGTTTGCATGCAGAACATAGTAAAGTAAATATATAGTTTTATACATATGAAATATGTACTTTTATACGTACGAAATGTGTACTTGTATAAAGTATATATTTAGATTTATACATACGAAATTTGTACTTTTATAAAGTATGGGAATGAGATTTTATAGAGCATGCACAGAGACCTCATTGCATACTTATCCAATTTTTGGATCCCGGGTTCTCGGGGTGGAGGGTTCAAAGTTGGGCCTCTTATGTTCTGTGGCCTACAAATAGCACCAACAATTCCGCGATATACAAAATGACAGACAGAGTGGTGGACTATAGAAATTTAACAGAAATTAATAATGTCAGTTATACAATAGAATAGTAATAAGGTATGTTACATAGGTTCGTGGAGAAAAACACCAAAAAATCAGCATTGTCTAACTATTTTGATTTAAAACTAAGGCTTTTATTGGACAAAAAAGATATAGCATTATTGATTTGGTTTTCTTTGCACACGTTTTACAGAGCATGGACGAAGCAATCATTCAATACTTAGCCATTTTTTGGATCACAGGTTCTCGGGCTGTCGGTTTCAAAAATGGGCCTCTGTTGTTTCGTGCCCTATACAAATTGACAAGCAATCTTGTGAACTATACAAACTTATTATAAAATAAATAGTGTATGTTACATATCTCTGGAAATTACATCAACATTTAAAACATCAACGTCATTGAAGACCAAAAAATTAGCATACAATAGGAATTTTGCACCCAACAATTCTGTCATATACATGAGACAGTAATTTATAGAAGATTATAACATTGTATGAAGATTTATAGTAATTTGTATAATGCTATAAAACTTCATACATTTTGTATTGAACAATTATGGAGTTGCGGGTTGGTGAAGTCCTGAGTTCACACTTTTCATGTCCAGTGTGCTACATGATATACATTTTGCACCAAAGAATTCCATCATATACATTTTGCAGCGAACAATTCTGTGATATACATGACACAGAGCAATTTATAGAATATTATAACGTTGTATGGATATTTAAAGTAATTTATATAATGCTATAACATGTCTTAATTAATGAATAGTATAAGCAATTTTTAAAATTGTATTCAATATTTTTTTTTTTTAAGTAATATTTTATAAAAGTCTGTGAAAATGAAGGAGTACAGAGAATTTTTGTGGTTTCAAGCTGTAAATACTGAGCTTCCCTGAGGGAAAACTAGCTCATCCAGCCAAACTGCTTCATAACTTAAATGTAGATTGTCACTGATGAAAAAAGAGTTCAAAATTATGGCCTGTAAGGGTGGGCGCTAGAACTATGGAAAGTGTAGATATCCTAATTACAATAAACATGGACAAATGCATGAAAGTTCAGCATGCACATGAAAAAAAAATAGACAAAACCAACAGAGATCACCACGCGGCCATGCAAAAGGCATGAAATGTTGTGTCCCCGGGAGGAGGCGGCTACTCTTGGACTGGTGTGTGGTCCAATTGCATAGCGTTCTTCATCTCTGATGGAAGGTGGTCTTCCTTCTAGACGTCCTCTGGGCGTGATGGAAGCCTCTGGTCCTCGCAGTTTGCGTCTGCGTCGACCAAATTTTCCAGTGGAAACATTGGTGTCGAGGTTGTTGTTGCTTGGGCTATTGTTGATTGGGTTACCTCTGGTGTGAGGATATGAGCACCTTGTAACATGGAGAGAAACTACAAGAGTCGAGAGGCTTTGTCGTCTAGGGTCTGTAGGCAGAACCTAAGGTCATCCATGTCCCGAGTCCCGACACAGGTTGAATACTAGGCTATGCACCAGTGCAAGGCCTATTTTCCACTCGCATTATGGGTTAGTGTTGGAACCTGCTCGATATTGAGGTTGTCGTCGTGTATTTTGACTGGCTTCCGGACCATCCATCTGAAATTGGGTGTCGTGAAGCTGGTTCTAAAGCGACTGGGTGGCCAGAGAGTTGGGAGGGGCCAAAGGGCCTGGGTGTGAAACAGATGCCGAATTGACTAAAGTTCTTGGGTTGTTGTTCAGTGAGGCCCCTGAGCAGTCTAGATCCTCCATTCTATTGGCAAGGGATGCAGGAAGGGGTGGGAGAGATGTGGGAATTTGAGTCAACTGCATCAGGCGGAGGACGAGGTGGCCAAAGAGGAGGAGGATAAAAGGGATGGATAGGAAGGGGATGGAGGACCAGGTGGGGTCGGTTTGGCTAGCAGGTCGATCGGCCTTTGGAATTCCTTCGTAGCCGAGGCATCTCCGGGATAGTGGGAAAGCGAAAAAGTGGCAGGAACAGAGCAGGGTAGGACAAATGCAGAGTAGGGAAAGGCTGGGCAGGAATCCGAGATCTAAGAAGAAAAAGAAGGAAAGAATGAGCAATATGGACCCACTGGAGCAATTGAAATAGGTCGGGCAGCTAGTGAGGTTCCATAAATGGCCGCACGCACAGAGTAAAGGCGCAGCGAGGGTGTTGGTCCATCGAAAGGATGTAAAGGAAGAGCAAAGCACACTAAGAGTAATGGTGCCATTCCTCAAGCGAGCTGAAATTGAACTGATTAGGCAGTTGGGAGTGAGTGGCACGCGGTCGTCACATCATTAGTGCTACGGAGTATCACTCCTGGTTGCTCCACTCGACGCATGTACTCTACTAGCACCCCATGCGCGGGAAAGGGAATAAATGCAAAGGAGTACAGACACGTGGGCGGAAAGTTGAAGTACATGGGTACGTGGGCAAGAACCTGGGGAAAATAGTGGTAATGTGGGTTACATAGGTTTCTTGACAAAAAAAAACAAAAAAAATTAGCATTCCTACACACAATAGAAATTGAAATTTATGAAATGAAACGTTCCTGAATAGCATAATTTATACATACAAAATATGTAATTTTACAAGGTGGAGTCATGATTCAATAGTTAGCAAGCTTTTGGATGGTAGCTTCTCGAGATGTTTATGTTCTTTCGTGCCCTACAAAAAGCAGGGATAGTTACGTGATTTACAAATTGACAATCAGAGTTGTGGACTATTAGAATCTTAAGGGCATGGTGTCCAAAAAATTTAGCATTTCCAAAGTACTATTCTTTAGATATGCTTTGCGTACGATCGTGGAAAAAATACACATAAATAGTAGTAACGCGTTGGTGTGCTGAAATTCGGGCTTTGTTGTTCCATGGCCTACAAATTGCACCCAGAGTTTCGTGACATACAATTTGACAATTGGATTTGTGGACTATTTGATATTTAAGGGCATACGTATGTTACAAAGAAGAGTTGCTAGATACCAAATACGTAATTTGATTAAGTAGATATATAGACCATTGTCGTTGTCGAGCTGGCAGGCTGAAAATTGTGCTCCCATAGGTTCGTGGACAAAAGCATAAAACGACTACCATAACGAATTATTTTTCTTTAAAACAAAGGCACGGGAGCTTCATTCCAGGTTTTCGAGGTGGTGGGCTCAAAATTGGGCTACTGTTGTTCCATAGCCTACAAATAGCACCGAGAGTTCCGCTAAATACAAATTGAGAAGCGATTTTGCAGACTATTTGAATTTTTGGATCACGGGTTCTCGGGTTCTCGAGCTGAAAATTGGTTTTTTGTTGTTCTATGCCCTACAAATAGCACTAAGATTTTTGCGATATACAAATTGACAAGCAGTCTTGTGGACTATTTGAAATTTTGGATCGCGGGTTCTCGAGCTAGGGGGCTGAAAATTGGCCTTTTGTTGTTTTGTGGCCTACAAAAATCAAATATGTAATTTGATGAAGTAGATATATAGAGCATGCACGGAAGCTTAATTCCGGGTTGTCGAGATTGCGGGCTGAAAATTGTGCTTATGTTGTTCTGTGGCCTACAAATACCACCGAGAGTTTCGCAATATACAAATTGACATGCTGCTTTGAGGACTAGAATTTTTGAATGGCAGGTTCTCGGTCCGGCGGGCTGTAAATTGGGCTTCTGTTGTTCTGTGGCCTACAAATAGTCCTTAGATTTCCGTGATATACAAATTGAAAAATGGACTTGTGGACTATTTGAAATTGAAGGAGCTCGTGTCGAACAAGTTTAGCATTCCCGAATTAGTTTTCCTTTCTACATATGTTGTTGGAGTAAAAAATAAATAAATAGTACTGACGTCTGTTACATAGGTTGGTGGAGAAAAGTATGAAACAAATATGATTCCTGAATTAGTTTTCTTTAAAAAAGAGGCTGCTCGACTTAGGAATCTTTTGGATCGCGGGTTCTCAGGCTGGGGACCTGAAAAACGCGCTTCTATTCTTCTATGTCCTACAAATAGCACCAACAGTTCCGAGATATACAAATTGAGAATCGGACTTGCAGAGTATTTGAATTTTAAGGAGCTCGTGTCCCAAAAATTCAGCATTCACGAATTAGTTTTCTTTACATAGGTTTTACATACGCTGGTGGAAAAGAGGGCAAAAAGTATAGTACCAGTGTCTGTTACATAGGGCAGTGGGTAGAAGGATGAAATAAATAGCATTCCTGAATTAGTTTCCTTTAAAACGGGGGCTCCTCGACACAAGAAATTGAAATTTATGAAATTATAGGTTCCTGTAGACCATAAACTATACATAGAAAATACATAATTTTTTAAAGTAGACATTTACTTTTATAGATACAAAATATGTAATTTCATAAAGTATGGGGATGAGTTTTTATAGAACAACGACGGAGCCCTCATTCCATGTCTTACAAAGAGCAGGCAGAGATACGCGGTGTACAAATTGAGAAGCGGGCTTGCGGACTATTTTAATTTTAAGGGCCTTTGTGACAAACATTGTGCAGGACATGTTGCAAAGATGCAAGAAATGACAGTCTCTTTATGTTTGAGTAGAAATAAAGTAGTGAACACAATTTTATGACATTTATATAAAAAAATAATAAAATATGTTACATATTGCTGAAAATTTAAAGAAACATATATATATATATATGATATCGGAAATTTGAGTAAGCGATTTATGTCATAGTCCATTCTGAAAATGAAAAATCTAGGAACACATAAAAGCAGGAGGAAAACTAGCCTTCTCGAATTAGAGCATAGATGGAACCCTCATTCCATACTTAGCCAGTTTTTGGATCGCGGGTTCTCGGGTTGGAGACCTGAAAAGAGGGTTTATGTTGTTCCATGAACTTCAAATAGCACCGAGAGTTCCATGATGTACAAATTGATAATGGGACCTGCAGACCATTTGAATTTCAAGGGGCTCGTGTCCCAAAAATTTAACATTCGGGAATTAATTTTCTTTACATAGGTTTTACACACGGTGGTGGACAAATGTACAAAAAAATATAGTACTAATGTCTGTTACACAGGGTGGTGGACAGAAGGACCAAATAAATAGCATTCGCGAATTAGTTTTCTTTAAAACAGGGGCTCATGGATACAAGAAATTGGAATGTATCAAACTATAAGTTCCTGGAGAGCATAAATTGTACATAGAAAAAACATAATTTTTTAAAGTAGATATTTACTTTTATACATACAAAATATGTATTTTTATAGATCATGTACGGAGCCCTCATTCTATATAGTGTGACGGAGCCCAGATTACATACTTAGGCAGTTTTTGGAGTGCGGGTTGTCGAGTTGGCGGGCTGAAAATTGGAAAAAAAATGAAACGTGTTACATATTCTTGGAAATTTAAAGAAACATATATATGTGTGAAATATGATATGTTGAATTTGAGTGATTGATTTATGTCATACTTTATTTTGAAAAAGAAAAAAAGAGAATAGAGATAAAATAAACATAATGACTTCACATTCAGCATAGTTGAAGATAAAAAATCCATGAAGACATAAATATATAAGGAGACAAAAGAATATTTTTATTTGGAATATATGAAAAAATAATAGTTTGTTACATATCCCTGGAAATGTAAATGTGTTTTTCATATAGACTGGGATTGGGGCTCCCGCGGACCATAATAGAAATATGTACAAGAAATAGGAGTGTGGAAAGAAGTTGGACACGCTAGAATGTAATACCTGAAAAGTAGAAATGGGAAGATCAGTTTTTGCCTATAGATTTCTACTCGGAAAAGGAATAACTAGATTGATAAAGAAAGGACCATCACTATACACTTACAGGGATGGTACGTATAAGTAATTTTTGTGTTTGGTTGGTCATGCCTTTCCTTGCTGGTTTTTGTGGGCAACCCGCTTCAATAACTGGATTGATACATAGAGGATTTATGCATTTTCATGTTGGATTTCATGGTTGATCCACTTCAAGTTCTCTTCAATATATCTTCTCAAGGTGGAAACGTTGATGTCATTGCGGATTCAAATGTTGAAAAATTCATTTTCTAATTCCCTTATATCAATTTAAAATTTACATAGGCCTTCATGAATGTCTCCATTCTGTAGCGAATACCCGACTAGCCAGTTTTCCACCTCTTCTTCATGATATTCAACAATTCTATAAAAAAATTCTAAAGACAAGGCCTTCAAATTATCAACTTGTTGATCAAAAGCTTTCTTGGTTAACATCAGCAAGTTGAGGATTAAGCTGGGGTCCTGGAAGCCATTTGTCTTTCCTGGTAAGTCTATTTTGGTCAACTTTGTGAATAATGTTTCTTTCTTTGATATTGCTTGCTCACACGATTTCACGATTAGGTACAGGTTATTCACTTTTTGTTTCCAGCATGCTTCTAATTGAGTGAGCCTTTTTTTGGATAGGAGATCATGTTGTCTTCTTCTCATCTCTAGCATGTTGTTGACATGAAAGG
This sequence comes from Picea engelmannii, assembly GCA_009831015.1. Classification (NCBI taxonomy): domain Eukaryota; kingdom Viridiplantae; phylum Streptophyta; class Pinopsida; order Pinales; family Pinaceae; genus Picea; species Picea engelmannii. Next base: position 142,108 of record ML817955.1, read on the forward strand.
AGAAAGGGATGACCGAGTGCACATAGAAATTTTCTTCATTCTTTAAATCCGTCTGCAAAAGTAGGAGCAAGTGATGTGCCCTGCTCACCAGGGAATCCATATTCTGTGATGTTTCCCAAGCCTTGGCAATCAGTTCTATTCTTTTGTTGATATTTTTCTCCACATATCCTCTACAGGATGCAAGGAAGCTGAAGGACCCTTTTATATTTGTTGCAAGGGTGCACGTAGTCGCAGGCATGGCTATTTCCAAGGCACTGCCAAGCAATGGCGCAGGAAACAAAGCTTCCTCTAATTCCTTAATCCGGTTCTTTAGTTTGGCATTTTTAGCTTCAATGACTCCAATGATATCATGAAGAGCATCTCCAGTTGCCCTGTGAAGTTCAGAGATTTTGATTGCGTGCATATTGGCAAGGTCAAGTTCTGAACGATGTTTTCTTTTCTTATTTTTTACATCTCTTTTTTCAATGATTAATTTTTTTTATTCGGTTTCAAAAACAGTTCTCTAGAATGCGAAGGATTCATCTTCGTCAAAAATTTTGGTACCAACCATGTCCATTTAATAGGCATGTTGAATTGCGTGTGCGGGCTGGTCAAGGTTGCAGAATATGCTTTCTAGATCAGCGTCAAGATCCATGTTTTGACGGTAAATTTCGGGCTGCTCCGCCACCCCTACAATTCTTTTCTCGTTTTTCTGCACGGGAATCTCTTGAGGAATATGTTCACTGTATATCTACAAAAATGTTGTGGAGTTGTGTTACACGTCAAAATTACTCGCTTTGATAGTGTCGCAAGTGTCATCATTACAAAGGTCGCAAGTATCGTATTTTTCTCACAAGTGTCGCATGTGTCAAAGAAAGCATACTTCCATGATGCCTATGCCATGCCTATAATGACATGAGAAGGACACTTGAAAACACCTCAAACATTTGTTGTGGAAGAAGAGAAAAGGTTAACTGGGCTTATAAACCTTTTTCCATCTGAAAGCACCCCAAAAACTACGTTTTTGGAGGGGAGCGCTCCCCTATACCTCTTCTGGGAGTGTTGGCGCTCCCCCTTACACTATCTGTGAGCGCTATAAAGATATTTGGCCTTTCTGGAGGAGCACTATTGATTTTGGGAGTGTTGGCGCCTCCCTAAACACTACTAGGGAGCGCTACAATGCTCTGATGGCCCTTTTGAGGGAGTGTTGCCTATTATGGGCAGTAGTTAAGTTGTTGAGATGAATGGGGGAAGGATCCTTTCATTCTTGGAAGGAAGTTGGATTCGAATCCCTAGTCCAGCCATGATCTTAGGGAAGATCCTCAAATGAAGGAGGAAAATCCTCAACTTCCCCAAGGATATCTCAAGTGGTTAAAGCCTCTCCAAGGCTATATAAGAAATCTTTCTCATGGTGAAAGGGGACTGAAAAAAGGAGAATCACACCAAACTTATGATCCTATAAGTGGTGCTGGAATAGAGATATTTTGCAGGCAAGAGACCTATGATCTCATAGCGAGAAATCAGTGAAGTTATCATCATTCGGATCATGGATATTTTGAGAAAGGGATACACAAGGAGGACTTGACGGAACTGTTGCAATTCATCTATGGCTGTAAGCAATGTTTTGTCCTCATTAATATAATTTGCTTGGCCTATTTCTTTCTAATTCGTGTTCAATCTCACATGAATTTGTCTCTTTACTAGATAGACCTATTTCGGGCTAATCTTGATAGAGTAGGAAGTTGTCGTACTTTGTTTATCTATAGGGCTCATTGAGGAGCGAAAGATCGGAGCTCAACTCGGAGCGTGCAGGGACAAATGCCAGTAAAAGGTACTTCTTTTCTCCTTCCTCCTCATACATTAGTTTGTATAGATCTAAAAGGAAGTCAGTGCCCATGATAAGCGTCTTCTATCTTAAGAGTTAAGAGTCTAGCTCTCAAGAGGATATCTACCTATCCGCAGGGAGATTTTCCTTCAACAAGTTGTTGGCAGTAGCTTATCAAAAGGTTGGCTAGCTCCAAATGCTGCTTGAAATGAAGAAATGGAGGGGACAATATAACACACCGAAAACATTGCTTCAATGCGTGCGAATGGAAAATCTCCTCATTAATGACAATATATATGTGTTTTGTATGGTGACCTGTTAGAAGTAAAGCATAGTTATTGCAAACTTAGAAGTGTGAAGGTGAGGGTTACGACGAAGAACATTTAAGGATTGGAGGTTTCGTGAATGAACCAAGATGGCAGCATGAGAAGGACATTGCATGGTATTTGAAATTAAGACTGGGAAGCGATTGGAGGTTTCGTGAAGGAAGAAAGTTGGTGGCATGTGAATGACATTCCATGGCATTTGAAATTAAAACTGGGAAGGGAGAAGAAAATGCTTTGCAAAAATTGCATTAATGGAAAAACTTCTCAAGCCTTGTGCGCATCAATGACAACTTAGACGATAGTTGCAAGATGACCTGTTAGCATTAAATATTTAGAAAGAATACATATATAAACACACACACACATATATATACAGTATTTTTTATTATGCACACGTGTGTAGGTAACGACCACGGGGAAGAACAAGCAAGGAAGGAATGGCCAAGTCTGAAAGTGCATGGTTCGGGATCACGAGTTCTCAGGCAGGTGGGTTCAAAAGAAGGCCTCTATTGTTCGGTGTTCTACAAGTAGCACACAAAGTTCCGCAATATACAAATTGAGAAGCAGACTTGTGGGTTGGCCGAGATTTTATAGACCATCTACAGTTTCTAGATCGTGGGTTCTCGGGCTGGTGGGGTCAAAAATGGCTCTCTATTGTTCGGTGCCTTGCAAATATCTTATGATAATAAATTGTGAAGCGGATTTGCGAGGTGACCAGCTCAACATTCTACTCCATCGTTGGTGGGCTCCCACAAACGAGCAATACATATTTGCGGGCTATACATTGGGCCAATTTCCGCCATATAGAAATTGGATTCTTGGGCTGTTAGGCAATTTTGAACGAGCAATACATATTTGCGGGCTATACATTGGGCCGATTTCCGCCATATAGAAATTGGATTCTTGGGCTGGCGGGTTCAAAATTTCCTAATAGAGCATGTACAGTTTGTGCATCGCGCGTTGTCAAGTTGGAGGGGTTATAAATGGACCTATATTGTTTGGTGCCCTACAAATTGCTTATGATGCACAGATCCCTTATTCCATACTTAGCCACTTATTTGGATTGCACACTTGCGAGCTGCACACTGTGCCTCTAATGTTCCATGTCCTGCAAATAGAAATTATAGTTGGGTGATATACATATTGACAAATGGACTTCCGGGCTGGTTGTCTCATCATTGCAGTTCTATTGGATGGCATACGTGGAGCATAGCGGCTTCTCGGGCAAGAAAAAAAAAAAAAAAAATGCCTGCAAACAAGTTTGACAAATTCAGAGAAAGTAAAGGAAAAATTGTTTACTATGGAACACAGGCAGAAAAAGAATGCACCTTTGCATTGATTCATGTACATCTCTGGGTAGGAGTTCTTTGCGCCTTCTAGTTTTCCTTTCTGTTTCTATCAACAAAAGTACAAAACAAAAGGGATATGAACATAAGCTCAGATGTTAAGAAAAAGGCAACTACTATGTACATATACAAAAAAAAAAAAAATGAATAAAATGAATAGAGTCACAAATAGTTTTTTTGAGGATGTACCTTATTTTTTCTTTTTTTGCACAATGTATATTTTATAATTAGAGTAGAACACCATCTGTATGCTCACCAGAATGCTATGTGTAGAAATCGGGGATACAGATACGCTTTGAAACATAGAAATATGAGTTTGCAATAAGTTTGATGTATATGTCATAATTCAAGTGCAATACCAATTGTATCATGATCAAAGCAATATGTGTCTAAGACAAACATATTGTATTGAGAAATGGGCACATTGGACCAGACATGGTCAATAAGTGCATTTTGCAGATGGGTTGTGTTGTTCAGAAGAAAGCACAGACTATATTTGCACATGTAGTTTTGCAATTCTTTTGTTCTGCCAGTATTTTGTAGCATGTCAATATTGAAGTCTCCTACAAGTACAATGGATCCGTTCAGATGGAAATGGTCCAATGCATTGGAAATAACATTTACTATGTTGGAGAATGTTGCATGGGGAGCAGCATACAGATTTAGTATTTCAACTTTTGTTCCATGGGAAAAACATTTGGCAAGCACCAGTTCAACATTCTTTTCTTCGATATGTATGTGGTCCAAAATTGGTACATGTTTTTTCACCAATATCATCACCCCATGTGTAATGTAACTTGATATGCAATTGTGATTTGGGAATTGTTTGTTCTGCATGCATAATTCCATGTGTGTTTCCTATTATGCATGCATAATGCCATGTGTGTTTCTTGTTCTGCATGCATAATGCCATGTGTGTTTCCTGCAAGCACAGAATATCGGATTGCATTAAATCATAGTCATTCAATATATCATCCATGTGTGCATTTAAGTTGTGTGTTCTAGGCGAGAGAATTGATACAGATGAATTTGTTTGTATGGATTGGTAATCATAATGCAGTTGCCATTTTGCGGTGGTCCTGAGTCGTTCCATCTCAATATCAACTTTTTGTTTCACTTTGAAGTTATCTTTTGTTAGAGGACTTAGTAAACACAAGGAGTCTATGATTCTGACACAGGACAGTGCTATGTATACAAGTCCATGTATCTGAATTCCAGTAGGCTGAAAGGAAACATTATCAAGTGTTATTCCTTGTGATATGTGGAATGTACGTGCACATGCAAGTTTAATTAGAAACTGTTTGTGAATCTTCAGTCGGTCTGTCTTTTCTTATGTCGATACTGGCTTTGATATTCACAAAATAAGAGTCCAATCGCTTGCAGTGTTTGAATTATATAGATAAGACAACTTTCTTGCTTGTCGCTTGCCTATATGCGGTTCATGGAACTTAATCCAAAGGACATCTACTTTTTATGTCTTTGTATAGCGTTTCAGTATTCCATCTGCACCATGAACCAAGCCATCATGTGAATCACAGTTACAGGCATATATTTCAACTAGCATTTCTAATTTCAGTGCAAGGTGCAAAGGTAAAGTGACTGAATGTTCATGACGTGGGACATTTCCATGGTTTTCTTCTTCCAAGTCAATTGAATTGATGATGATATCATCGCCAAGCATGAGCGGCAACATGTGGCTATTATGCTTTGCAACATCCTTATTTCTATATAACAGGTAAGGGAACATTGGATATGTTGGTGTAGGTCATAAGCACCTCAAATTGATATAGGTCAAGTCATCATATGTTTGGATGTTTGTGCACATTCTATTCAGAATTGCAAATAATGTTTCATCTGTCTGGCGCATTGTAGTATGCAACTCAAAGCATTTAATATTTTCTCTCCAAAAGTCATGGGTCATTGTTTCCATGTTAATGATAGGTTGTTCAAATATCAAAGAATCTTGGATGGGTTGTGCCTGGTAAATATCACCATAGAAGAGCATGTCAATGTTTCCAAATTATTTGGTCTGCACATGTTTTATGCTTCTTAGCTAGTTGTCAATGGAATAAAAGAACCGACTTCCAATCAAAGATGCTTCATCTATAAAGACAAGTTGGAGTTCCTCATAAAGATTAGATAATGTATCCAACATTTCCTTGCTAAGAGGAAGAAATTGTGACTTGTTAAAAGGCATTAAAAATGCAAAGTGGATTGTTGTTCCACCAACATTGTATGCAGCTTTTCCTGTGTATGCAACTATTAGGCCCTTTGGTTTCATAGGATCAGAGCCATTGTTTGAATCATAGATTTGTATAAGCATTTGGAACAATGCTTTAGCTGTGAATGTCTTGCTTGTTCCTGCTCCGCTTGTGAGGAACACGTGCACAAGACTGTTCATGTTCAACCGTTTTTTAAGGGCAATGTCCTTTACAATTGTTTGTTGTTCACGATTCAACAAACGTCATATTCTGTGGTATTCATTATTTTCAATTAGGAAAGGATGTTTTGTAACTTGAAAACCAAGGTTGATATGTTTTTCACTTTCACTCGCTGGAGGACGAGGAAAATCCGCTTGTAAGTCATAGGACTTAGAAGGAGTTCTGGTTGTTTTTGGGTTTTTAAATGTCTCATCATGATCGCTAGGGTTTTCTAGGCCATTAAGTGCAACTTCTAGATCACCCCATGTTAGATTAACATTGTAGGTAAATCTAGCTTCATTGATATGCACTATAGTCTCAAAGGCAACATACGCAGCCTCCCATGTAGAGAAGTTATGTATTAATGTCTCTTTGTTTTCATGGAATGGAATGTACAACAACAGTTTTTCTCTACAATAGTTTTCATAGTCACAATGTTTATTGTATTTGACAAACCGTATAATAGAGGGTTTTTTTCTTTTTGATATGGGTGTACCATTTTTTTTGTAATGTGATACGAATCCTGCTAAGCAGATATGCCTAATAGGAGATGGACGATGGATATAATAATCAATAATAGAGTGACATATGACGTCCTCTGAATTGTCAGGTTCTTGTTGCAGCAAAATCGGTGGTTTAAGCATAAATGTGTGTTTTTCAAATGGAGATGTGTTTATGAAGACACATTATCTTGAACTACAAGTGAGGGGAAAAGAAAGGGCAATGTGAACTGCTTGTTGAGAAGACATTTGTTGAATATTAAGCAATGTATTGCCAAGGGTCTGTATCATCTGTATGGCATCAATATGACTTCTTTCATGTTCTTTGCGTATTTTTCTGAATGAAGATGTCATATATTTGTCAATCTTCATCACATACGAGGTGCAGTAAGATGCTGCAGCATATGCATTCAACACGTACTGTGCATCTGTATTTTATTTCCACATAACTGGCATGTCCTTGGAGAAACTATTGTTCCAAATATGGGAGAGTTTTCATTTAAGGAAAAGTGTTGGTTTCCTAAGCGTCATTTGTATGGCTTGGATGTACTCATCTTCTGATAGATTTACCTGTGTCAAGAAGGCATCAAAGCTCATCATTTCATCAAATCATCTTTGTTCTAGAAATGCGAACAAGGATTTAGATTTCTCAACAACAACACTGTCATCTAAACTAACTGGCTCTATGATTCTTGTAGCTCTCATTGGCGGAACGGGAAAGTTGTATCTGCAGTGCGAGCTTTTTCGTTTTCTACAACTTCTTGTATGGTAATGTCTATGGACTTTCGCAAGGTCTGGTTCCAAATGATCTATATTGCATGTTATGTATTTATCCACAAATTGTTCGATCTCTGAATTGTTATCAGCTCCATATACCGGTGCACCCTCTATCCACAACAGTTCGTGGTCATGCTCATTTCCCCTATTCTGGAATTCAGTCACAAAAAAGCAGTCCAATATTTTTCTGAAAAACGTTTCATCATGGCATATCAATTGTCTCAAATCATTTATTTTATGTCTATAGTATCTAGTACATGTCACCGGGTCTTTTCTTATGAGGTAGCCAATGTCGTTATTTTCCAGTGTATCAATTTTTTTTTACGTTTCCTGTTACTATGAAGGTCAGAAATGGCAGCCACCAATGGATCCCAGCAATGCTCTACACTTGTAAATGTGATGAAAAATGTTGGCGGCCCCAATTGTCGGATCATTGCAAAAAAAAAAAAAATTGTTTTGTTGCAAATAGTCAGGAGAAGTGCGGATGTTCTTGAAATCTATGTATCCAATATCAGATTTCAGAATTTTTTCTAGGTTTACTTTGTACTTCACATCCTTGGCCAACAACTTTCTTCCTTATAACTAGATTTTTCTTATTCGGACCCACATGCAGGATAGTACTTGCTCCATTATTATGCGCATTGTTTTGAAAAACAAATTTGTTATGTGACAGGAGAAGTAACCGCTTGAATGTAGTAGCTCCCATCGGACTATGTTATGATAACCGAATCATTCTGTAATCTCAGTGCCACGTGTATCTCCGTAGAACAATGTTGGAAAGTTCATTTCCTCAGTGAATTTGTCCTTGAATATTCCAAGTGGACGTTGCCCCTCGCCATGTGCAATTTTGACAAATTTTTCTTGCAAGTCACAAATGCATTGTGAATCGGTGAATCCATGGACTAATGTTTCAATAGGTGTTTCATTCTCCAATTCATCACTTGTATCAGAATCACTAGGATTTTCGAGAGTCTCTACAGAGTTTCCATGTTCTTTTGTGAGAACACTGTTACAGTTGGAATTTATACAAATGTTCTCTACTTTATACAGGGCCCTGGAACATAATTCCTTTAATGCTTTCATAATAGCATGCACACGCACTTTTCCTATCTGATACGCATTTTTTTATTGCAAGCGTCTTTTCAGAGCCACAACGATTGTAATTGTATTGTTAATGAACTATGGCAACGCTTTTTGCACAACATCTAGTTGAACAGTCACATTAATAATTGATCTTGTTAAGCCCATCTGGGGTCGCTTATATCCCCAAGGTCTGATTTGAGTAAATTCAATTTGCAGAGAGACAAGTCTCTCCTCAATTTTCATAATTTCACTTACATCTGATAGTGGTGTATTACATCGTATTCGGTCAGAGGTTACAAATTGTGGCAGTTTTCCATTTTCAAGTGATCGTTTGCATGGAAGACAAAATGTCTCACTGGAAAATGGTTTATCGTGGGCTTTCAGTCGAAGGTATTCTGCTTGCAAATCAGGCATGAAAGACTTACTGTTTTTTGAAAAAATCAAGTGTTCACAAATTGCACATGCAATGGAAGGAGTGTCTTTCATTTGTTTCATGTAGGTTTGTCTTGCATTTTTTTTCGCAGGGAAGTATGGGTAGAAATTGTTTCATGTTTTTCATGTACACCATGAACTGCCACAGTTGCATGACCATTATGGGATATGCAATTGCACATGTTTATGTTATGTTCTGCACGAACAAATTTATTTACATTGTCATATGTGAGTTTCTCTCTAAAAGGAAGTGTAGCAATGCATTTTTTTCTCTCGCGCGTGACCTTTTTCAAGTTTTGGTAACTTACTCTACATTTCTTGCCCAAGGGTGGGATGACCTGGTGGAAATTGGGATGAATTTCAGTCTCACCCAGTTTCTCCGAAACTATTTTACATTTTTTGTTCAAGGCCTCTATTTGTTTATCAGAAGTCGGACGAATTTGACGAATATTTTTTTGCAAATTGTGATAACTTACTCTACATTTTTTTTTTAATCCCTTTATGGCCTCATCACAACTGAAATGAATTCTATGCATGTTTTTTTATTTCAATCCCTGACTGCCCATATCGCAACCGAGAGGACTCTTGTTTTCACTAAAAAGCATTCCATGTGTATGCAGATTCGATGTCGTTTGGGTGGCATGCACACTCAACCCTGAACTACAGATATCTCCAAGCAAAGGTTCATAATGGATATGTGTTGTATCTGTTTTCAACGACACGATATGAATTGTTCAATCATAATTTGAATCGGTAACCCAGGAATGGACAGTGCCAACTAGCGAGGCCGACCAAACCTGGATCTTCACCCTGAATACCATAGACAGCCATTGCAAACAAAATATTCAACCCTCTATATTCCCTTCTTCATATGGAAGAACCATGTTCAGAAGGTATTCCTGCCAACTTCCAACTATCGGCATATTTTCCACGAGATATGGGAAAAGGTGTTGATGCAAGCACCTAAAAGCCTGTTCGTTGCCACCTATAATTGCATTACAAAAGGACTGTACAATGTAAATATGCAGGGACTAAACATCAAACTCGACTACTACCAATAAGCAAATTGTATTAAACAAAATATCTCCACAGTTAGACACAACATTTGTTGCCAGCTGTAAACCATAGCAATCTATGTCATCCAAAACCTGTTTCCATTGCGATTGAAGGTCTTTGCAAATAACGGACAAGTAGATACGAGGACCTTCTATATTTCATATGGACATTTTTTTGTACAACAATGGTTCATAATGTCCATTGAGGGCATCGACATCATGGAATAAGATGCAATATGGATTGTCAAATGTAGTTTTGTTGAATAGTAGATATCTTGTTTTGCTTGTCAATGACCATATGCCAACTGATATATTCAGCCAGTTAGACAACCACCGTATACAAAATGTATCTCCCCAAAGTCCCCTCTGATGTGTAGGCAGAACTAGAGATGCATACAACCACATCTTTGAAAAATGTGTAGCCACATCATGTATTCCATGCAACTACCGAAGAAAATCAAATTCTAGTTTGTATTCATAGGACTGCAAAGCCTTAGCATCACCATTTTTAAAACATGCCAAGAAATAATATATCAATCCATTGCGCAACTTGGTCGACAAATAACAGAAATGCACCTGGAATGTATCGAAAAGTCAATCCCCAACAGTATACGAGAATGCATCCAATCTAAAAAGGTCATTCCTATGGAAAACCACATCAATGTTGTCATGTACAATGAACTGTGTATCTTTTTCATACGACTCAACATCTATTACCTCTTTCATCTTTTCAACTGTAATTTTGAAGTTGTTTGCTAGATACTTTCAGTTTCTATCAAAAAAGAGAAAAGCACAGGCAAAAAATAAAAACTAGCAAAATAAAAAAAAAATAGTGCACCAATCCCCGTATGTATCTTTAAACCTTCTTCTTCTCAACTTGAATCCCCCCTTGTTCCCATAGAAGATGAGAATAAAACAGACCGACACTGGAAACCAAACCAAAGAAAAGAAAAACCACAAAAAAATAAAACCATAACTTAACTCAGCAGAAAGAAAACAGGTAGACGCAGTTTTTCGGCCCACAGAGTAGAAGCATACACTGTGTCTACACCCCGCCCGATGGTTCCTTCTTCTGATAGCTCCCAACTACTTTTCGTAAAGCCCTTTGCATTGCAATTTTCGGAAAAACTATGGACGTGACATCCGCCATATGAAGACGCATTGTTTTCAAGAACAAAAACTAAGAGCATAGACAAAAATGGTCTAGAACAGAATATTGAAAATCAGCAAGAATAGGGAAACTTACCTGTCAACAAAGGATGAGAAGACCTCGACGCCAAAAAAAATGCAAACCACAACAACAGGTCCAACAGCTTGCAAAGTTGAATAACAACAAACCATTGAACAACCACGAAGAGCTCGAACTGCAAGTGAAGGACCTCAACTTTGCAAAGTTGAATCAAACAAGAACCAGAATCATGGAACAAAACAGCGAACAAGGATGGAGCACAAGAGCAAGGATGTCAGGTATGAACAAAATTGTATTGCAAGGCATCTGTACAATAAACATTTAAGACTAGCAGATCTCTTAGGTAAACAGTTAAGACATTAAGGACCATCGAAGGGCGTAGGCATGTGCAAGCATTTAAGAAAAGATGCAGCGTGGCAGGACTGTTCTCTCGAAGCACGCAACAATAAAGAAAAAATCAGACATAGCAATATCGTGGAGAATGTATTCCACCCAGCAGAAAATGATAAGGGAAACATTCAAACTAATACTAGCATTAATCCATGTTCCATGAATGCATAACAAAATTTATGATTCAAAAAAACCATATACTACCAAATACTTTAGAAATGAAAACATATTTTACATTGGGAATAGTGAAGGCGGCAATAATACCTCCAATCCGTTGTCCAATCAGATCTTGACAAACATGATACTTTTTATTATAAAAAAATCGATATTTTCACTTCACTTGTTCCAACAATAGACAATAGGGAAATATTTCTGGTCAACACACAAGCTAATGCCAGGTCAACGATTTATCGATCGTTATAGTCCCTCTATGCCTATGGCAGGGACTAATAACTATATGCCTCTTGTAATGTATGGTCATGGCATAGAATGAATAGAGCACACTTTTATGTGGTTTTCCAACCATATAATAAATGGTAGAGTTTTATGTGGCATATAATATATATTTTAACTAACCACATAATATTTATTTCAACCAATCCACTTTTTAATGTATGTGTGGCTTATCTCATGGCATAATTCTCTTAGAATAAAGTTGTTTTGATTTTTTAAAAACCATATAATATATGGTTAGTGTTGTGGCATTAAAACTTGGAAATGGTGCCACCCATATCATAAACTTTAACTTAGCATGTTTTTATGCCATAAAATATGGGATATGAGCCCTTTATGGTGGGGATATAATCATAATATATCCACATTATAAAAATAATTTGCCACATTATTTTAATTAATTTGTCACATGATTTTAATTGGTAATATGAAACCACATCACCTGTCACATGTCATGTTGCCACTGCCACACATCCTACCCACAGAATGCCATATGTCCAACTTTGCCACTGCCACATCACCCTTTGATTGTTGACTTTTTATATGTTTGTGCAGAACTTTAGAACAACATAAATTTCACATACGGATTCAGATTTTCAATCCGTTTACACCGCCGAAAATCTTGTGACGATAAATTTGCGATCATGAAATTTTCTTGAGCATTTGAAAACTTTGATTTTTTATCATTTCAGGATCCATTTTGGATCACTCCAAGTTGTACAAGCTTATCTTTCTCCCTAATCAAAGCATCACAAAAGGACTCAAGAGTGGGTTTTTGATAAGCTTTCCCTAGACCCTCTTTCATGGCATAAAAGGTAGATACAAACACAAAATATGCACTATCTAGCTTAGAAATAATAAGATAGATGCAATGCTCTTCATCCATCTTTATCTTACATTCTTCACATAAAATTCTGAGTGTTTTAAACTTAGATAGATAGTCTTCAATGCAAGAAAAGTCACTTGGATTTAAATTTAGTACTTGATTTTCTAATTGTTGTGCTCAAATAATATTATTTTACCAAATAGAGATTCAATCTTTTCCCAAGCTTCATCGGGTTATCAATTTCTTTAGGGTGGAACCTTAAATCGGGAGAGATGGAAATTATGATTAGTCCACGCGCGTCGTCATTCCTATTAGCCCATTTGACTTTCTTATCAGCATCAAGAGGTTTTTTCCCTTTCCCAAGGTAATCTAGTACAAGCCTTTACTTCTTAATAAATCCTCCATATGGGATTTCCATTGGAAGTAGTTGTTGCTGGTAAGAAAAATATTACTTGAAGAAGCCATATTAAATATGTATATAATATATTTTATTTTTATTTTAAGTTAAGAACTCTTATGCTAGGGTTTTGGCTTTGAAGCTAGGGTCTAGACACTGACAACCGCAGAGGACTGCGGCCACAAGATGACGGCCCCACAGGGGCTACCGCATGGTCAAGGGGGGGCGCCAAATGGCATATCCTACAGCAGCATCATGGCGAATGAAGTAGCGGCGAACAGAGTGAAGAGGCCGCCCTTTGAAACGCCTTCCGATCTGCGTGCACAGTTGTTGGTCGAGGGAACTTTCAAGGATCAGAACACGGATATGGACCCATCCCAGGAAAACTTCTCTACAAGTGCCACGGCCCCTTGGATCCCCGGTAAGTGCATTCCACAAGCCCCTCAAGCCCCTAAATATGTCATAAGTTCACCTCATATAGAGGAGCAGAAACAATACATGAGAGATAATGCTCTAGTAGGAAAAATTTTAGGGCTATGGCCCTCGGAACGAGATCTAATCAAATGGATCCAGTACTGGTGGAGGCCAAAAGGCCACTATGATATCCAACTCGGATTGAAGGGTTTCTTTACAATAATCCTCCATAATCTGGAAGATAAGAATCGAATCTTTGATGAAGGGCCCTATTTTTTCAACTCGGCATGACTCTTCTTGAGGTTCTGGACAGAAAAATTCAGCCCCGAAAAGGAAGACTTCACCCATGCGCCGGTCTGGATTAGGATGTACTCTCTTCCCCAGGAATTTTGGTTGGAGGAAGTTCTGGTCGGCATAGGCAACACCATTGGAATTTATGTCAAGTCCTCTGAAGCAACAAAGCAGAGACACTACACTTCATATGCAAGAATCTGCGTCTATCTGAACATAGCCAAACTGCTCCCGGGTTCTATTATGCTGGAATATCATGATGAAGACTGGGCACAAACCATTGATTACAAACATATCCCCTTCCGCTGTCGAAAATGCCATGAGCATGGACATCTCTTCCGGGAATGCCCACTCAACGTGATTCACAAGGAAGGAAATCCAGATAATGGCAAGGACAAGGAGGGGTTCACGCAACAAGCGGGGCAAAGACGACAGGGAAGTAGAAAGAAATTGGCTCAGGTCAGTAAAGATCCCTCCTCCAACAACAAATATGCAATCTTACAAGATAACCCAGAAGAAGTTTCAACACCAGCACATAACAACCCACCGCCCAAGCATACGGCCTCTACAAATGAGAACCTAGATGCTGAAAAATCACTGAAGAATAAGGAGATGGAACCTCCCCCAATGGGTACAACGAGGGATCCGCCAGAGCAACCAGAGATAGAAGATGGGGATGAGGAAATGGAAGTGGAAGAACAGGACTTAGCTGGAGTGGATTTGGAACACCTTGAGCATGCCTACAGACATCAAAAAATCTACACCATACCCAGGGATCAGCTCAAGAAAGTGCACAAAGTGTACCTCAACTCTTCGGCAGGCTCCTCTGTCCAAGCCAGCAAAGCACTGGGCATCCAGGGTAGTCAGATAAAAAACCCAAATAAGGCTCAAAAGGATGAGAAAAAATGAGGAAGGAAATCAACGAATAAGATCATACAGGAAATTGGAAGCTTTATGGTAAACTCAGGGNTCAAAGGCCTCAACGGACGTAGCAAGCAGAAACTGCTACGAGATCTGATCATAGTAGAAGCACCGGATATTGTAATGCTGCAGGAAACAAAATGTACCTCAGAAGACCTAACTTGACTTCTCCCTTATTTCTGGAAGCAAGGGGAAGTGGTCTCAATTGACGCTGTAGGAACTGTCGGAGGACTAGCTACCCTCTGGAATACCAATACTATCATGATGGAAAACTTTTGCGCTACTCGATGGTCTATTACAGCCAACTATAGGCTCATTGGCTCTAACCAGCCAGGACGCCTAACAAACGTCTATGGTCCAGCCACCCCAAGAGACAAACAGGCATTCCTTGGAAGCCTAAATTACTTGTCCAGCCTCACACAGCACCATAGATGGATAGTGGGGGGTGACTTTAATATCATACGCAGCCTGGAGGAAAAAAAAGGAGGTTCACGCAGACTAGATCGCGATTCATGTGACTTCAACAGTTTAATAGATGACCTCAGACTTGTTGATTTGAAGGCCATTAATGGCATTCACACCTGGTCCAACAGGAGAACAGGAATCCACCAGATAGCCTGTAAACTAGATCACTTCCTGGTCTCAGAGCCGCTCATGATGAATGGCACGACAATAGAATCTTGCATCTTAAATCACATTGGATCGGATCACTGGCCCATACAGTTATGGTTGGATGTCCAAGCCACTCCGGGCAAGAAACCTTTCCGGTTTGAACAATTTTGGTTAGAGCATCCATACTTTCAAGCGAACATTCACGCCTGGTGGAAGGAGGCCGAAATATCTCACGGCTCAAAGATGTATAGGTTCCAACAAAAGTTAAAGAATCTCAAACAAATGCTAAAATTCTGGAACAAGAACACATTCGGCAATATCTTTGACTCACAAAAACAACTGACTAAGCAAATGGAAGAGATTCAATGCAGAATAAGAGAACAAGGACTCACAGAGGAACTCAAAAGCCAGGAACTCAAAATGAACCAACAGATTGCAGAAAAGAAAAGACAGGAAGAGATACTATGGAAACAGAAGTCGGGGATCCAATGGCTCAAGGAAGGTGAACGCAATACTAAGTTCTTCCATCGAGCTACTGTCTAGAGAAGACATTCCAATAAGATCACGCATCTCGTTACAGAGGAGGGGGAGACTCTTCACTCCCATGCAGATCTGGAAACAAATTTGGTTGAGTACTTCCAGGGACTTCTCACAGAATCCATTCCAGACAGAAGTGAAGCAATCAATAAAATCACACAGCATGTGCCTGCCCTTGTGACTCAGGAACAAAATGAAGCCCTCCTTCGACCCTTCACCATCAAATAAGTAGACCAGGCGCTCCAAGACACCCCCAAATGCAAAGCTCCTGGCCCAGACGGCTTCACCAGCGATTTCTTCCACTACTGTTGGTCGATGATTTGAACAGAAGTCTGGGAATTCTTGGAAGATTCGAGGATCACGGGAGAGGTCCTCAGGGATTTTAATGCTACTTTCCTCTCCCTTATCCCCAAAGAAGGGCAAGCGAACAGACCTCAGCAATACAGACCTATAGCCCTTTGCAACGTTATTTACAAACTCCTCACTAAATTCATCGCCCGCAGACTCAAGCCGATCCTACCAACAATCATATCCCCAAAGAAATCGGGGTATGTTGAAGGAAGACAAATCCTAGACAGTATCATTCTAGCGCACGAGGTAATTCACTCCTTGCAGAAAACAAAAACCCCAGGAATGCTTCTAAAGCTGGACATATCAAAAGCCTTTGATAAACTCAGCTGGGAATATATGAGAGCAATTCTTTTAGCTTTTGGCTTTGATCAAAACTGGGTTACTTGGATCTTAAAACTCACTTCCTCAGCCTTCTTTTCCCTGCTTATCAATGGTGTGCCCTCGAAGCCCTTCTCCCCTTCAAGAGGTATTAGACAGGGAGACCCCCTTTCTCCTTTCCTCTTCATCATCATGGCGGAAGGACTTAGTAGATCTATCCATGTGGATCTGGAAAACAACCTTTTAATCGGTTTACCTCTGCATGGCATTTCCCCACCCATCTCTCACAGCCAATTCGTGGATGACACCCTTCTGATGGGCAGCCCGACCGCTAGAGAAGCCAACTCTCTCAAGGACATTCTCCAACTTTTTTCCGATGCCTCCG
>ML817956.1:61636-74278 GCA_009831015.1 Picea engelmannii
CACGATGACTACAAGTCAAGAAATACACATGAAAAGATGAAGTACATTGACAATCCCTGGTAACAATTCCTGTGGAAGCTATTAACATAAGTAACAGTTGCAAGATAAGCCGAAATCAAAATCAAACTTGAAGAAACTTGGAAAAAGTAAAAACAGAAAGAAGTCGACAATCAAGAGGAAATTAAAAAAAGACTTGTGACACTTTGCAGAAGGCAATAAGGATGCAGACGGAAGCGTGGACTCTCTTAGATGGAGGGAGTCGATTATATAATTCCAAAAGAAGAGCATGCATTCATGCATGAAGCAAGGATTAGGAGGGAGCTAATCCTAAATAATATGATCCATTGAGGATTATGAAGTATCTATCCATGTTCCCATTGATGGTAGTAGCCATGAAAAGCAGCATGTGTTCAGTTTGACTTTAGAAGAAGTCTTCTTCGAAAAGAAGCCTTAAAGCATCCCTGGTTGTCCATCCACATCCATGATCCTCTGATGAAAAGAAGAAGTTGGAATCTTCAAGGCATGGAATCTATAGAAAACTCCATGGACCCAAGAGCTAAAGAGAAACATGAGGAAGAACATGAAGATTCCAAAAGAGAAAGAAAGGCCAGAACAACCAGTCATTATATCGAAAATCACAAGACTACCAGCTTGGTTTGAACCCACTAGAAGCAATCAAGCAAAAGAAATTGTGATGAAGAACAGTGTATGAAAGACTTATGAATGGAAGCATTGCGAGATTCATAACTAAAGGTTCTCCCAGATAGAGGGAGAAGACTATGAGGATAGCTTGTTCCAGTAGCCAGACATACCTCTACCTGAGCCATTATATCTTCTACAATATCCATGGGTTGGAGTTTACATTAGACGAATGTAAGGATTGTTCTCCTCTACAGAGTAATTGAACAAGAAGCGTATGTACTCAAGGTTTTGAGGTATACCAGAAAGAGACCCTTGTATGCAGATGGAAGAAGATCTTGTATGGATTCAAACAACTTGGTGCGGAGCCTCTCATGCACAGCAAAAGCGTGGTGAAAACTTTCTATAACAAAGATAATGTATCAGAATGGTTACTCAGAAGTCCAGGATGATGGATTGCTAATCCATGACAAACTTTCATGATGACAGAAGAAGTGCTACTTGGATATGTTTCAATTTGAGCCTTGCCACGATGTCATGAGCTAGCAGGAAACAAAAGTGTTGAATTCAACCATAATATATTGTAATGATCAGAGCTATATGAAGCCTTCAGATAAAACCAGTGTTCCAGACAAACCAAAGTACATTGAGATCAAGCATTACATTCTTCGTGATGAAGTCCAGAAAAAAGAAGTGGTTCTCTAATATATCTCCACAGATGAGCAGATAGCAGATATTTTGGTAAAGCCTCTGTCCAAGATGAAAAAGTTTTCGTACTCAAGAAACAAGTTGGAGCTCGTGGAGACGACTTCCTTATAGAAAAAGGAAGAGATTACTCCCTGGTTGGGAGGGAGCACTGATGTGTTATTGATTTATGGACAGTCATTTTTCAGTTCGAAAAATGGTCCAGGATGAGCAGTTCCTTTCCAATTCAGAAAGTGGTTTGAGATTTATGACTAACAGGCATTTTCCAGTTCGGAAAATGGTCCAAATCAGACAGTCATTTTTGTAATGAAAATGGTTCGATAGATTGTTGATGTACCATAGGCAGTGATTCCCCTTGTGGCCAGTGTGGGGGATGGTTTAGGACAGTCATTCTTCTTGGCAGTCACTCTAAGTAGTGGTCAAGTAGAATGCTCTGCCTCGCCGAGCAGTCATTCTTTCGAAGTTCACAGTTGTGAGCAGTTTCGAAGAATGGTCCGTTTTGGAGGTTGGCGCAGGACAGTCATTTCCATTAGGAAATGGTCCGGACAGTCATCCCCTAGGGCAGACTCATTCTCTCCAGGTTGCACTATGTTTAGTGATGGAGAAATGACCCAGTTAGGTGAATGGTCCAAGTTCAACAATCAGGGACAGACATTCCCTAGGGCAGACTCATTCTATCCAGGTTGCACTATGTTTAGTGTCGGAAGAATGGTCCAGTAAGGTGAATGGTCTAGGCTTAGAAATTAGGGACAGTTATTCTTCTATCCTTGAGAAGAATAGTCCAGATAGCCCATGGCTAATGTTTTACTTTCTGAGGGCAGATGCTCTTCTAGATCTCACAAATGTGAGTGGAAGAATGGCCCAGATGACTCAGTTTATATCATGATATTGTTTTATGTGCAAGTTGATATCAGATGATATGATTGCTATGGAGACTGTATGTCTCTGGACAGTAGATGTATGCTACTATGGTGGATGTGTTCCACTAGTTGTGACTATGTGTCACTAATTAAGTAGTCGTGTGCTACTTGGTGTGGTAGTGTACCACTGGATTGTAGTTGTGTACTACTATGGATAGACACAGTTGTGTTCTATTGAATGACATTATTTTGATTGCCATGTAGACTATCAGTAGTGTTGAAAATGATTATCAGCTAGATGGATAGTCAGTGTGCTTGTGGACAGACATTCTCCAGGCGGAGAATGGTCCAGATAGAACAGATTGTTGGTGGACAGGTATTCTCTATGTGGAGAATGGTCCAGGTTGACAGTTTGTTGACATGTCATGGACTAGTATTTTCCTAAGGTACAAATTGTGGCCCGATTAGGAAAATGGTTCAGGACCGATATTTTCTAAGGCATATAGGTTGAGACGAATCTCTATGGTACATACGACTCGATTAGAAAATAGTCCTAGATTGACATTCCTATAGGAATGGTCTCTTTAGTCCATGGCGTAGCTTTTAGCATCTGTTGGGATAGTCATTCTTCTAGGACGTATGTCCGGATTAGAAGAATGGTCCTTGTATCACTCTATGGAGTGAGTGACTTATTCAGCATCATCCCTGATTACTCAGATGGAGTATGGCTTCGAGAGATGATGCAGTTGATGCTATCAAATGATAGTGATGATGGTGCTCGTGATCTAATCATGAGATAGTCTGTACGGCTATGACGATGCTATTGGTTGAATGGCATGTTTGTGCTCAAGACCATTGCCTTCAATACCTCCCTAGCTAGGAGGGAGTGTTGATATTATGGTAACTGCAGAAGGTATTTACCTCCACGTGTAACCCTGACGAGAATAGAATATTCCGGGAAGCAAGAAGAAACCCTAAAGCATTGAACATAACCCTAGAAGACAAGTCGGCTCAAGGAAATATTTAATATTAAGTGTTTAGCCTCTAGAATGAGAAGTCGGCCCAGACAGCTCAGGAAAAACAGTATAAATACAGGAAGCCAGATCTCATTTGGTACACACAGCTCGAAACTGCAGAAATATAGAAGTGGGCACTGCAGTAACTGGGTAAGTGCGCAAGTCTGGGGAGTAGCTGCAGCCGCAACTACTGCAATCTGTATTCTCAATTTAGGCTCGGACTTTCTATTGGTTATGGTTTGGACTCTCTGCCTTGTGTGCTAGCTCTGGAGAGAGGTACGCTACATTGATTGGCTATTAGGCCTAGGGTTTGCTTCTAGAATCATTCTCTATCAAGGTTAAGGTGCTCGGGGGTGGCTTCGGCCTATGGTTGGGTGACAATATTGCTATATTGTCTATGGTTAAACGAGCACAACTATTATTTCTAACAGCACAGTCATACAGAATTGTACGGAGTTGCTCACAAAAGTGTTGTAAAAATCGATTTACAGCCTAGATTATCTTATTTCTCAGTTTCCTCGACAATATAGATGAATTGGAAGCAGATTTGTTATTTTTCAGCAAATCCAAGGAGAAATTGATTTTTTGATGCTCTTTATGAATAGATTTGAGTGATTTTGAGCTGGTGGTGAGCAAATTTTCCTATATCTACGTTTTTTATAGCTAGTTGCAAGCATATTTGAATCTTAATGGGATGGTGGTGAGCATATTTTCATAGATCTGCGTGTTTTGAGGTTGTTTGTGGACAGATTTCATCATATTACTCTGTTCTTTGGCTATTTCTAACCTTCACCTATGGCATCTTTACCCAACATCCTGTTAGAAGGGAGTTAGAGGTTCACAGGCAAGAACTACAACACATGGAAGCAGCAAATGTTGACCATTTTTTAGTACAGGTGCCTGGCAGATATTGTCCTTGGTAAAGTTACCCTGAAGTTTGATGAGCTTAGCAATATGCTCTTACAGCAGGACAGATGGAAGAAACAGTTCGGTAGTAGCAGTGAGACAAAGGGTTTTGAGTAGGCCTTTGCTACCAAATTAAAGGGCAAAGGAAAATGGGCCATGTTACCCCCCATGCCTAGGGGTGTAACTACAGGAGATCATGTCTCATGGCCTGCAATGAAGACAGTTATCCCGACCATCATGATGATCAACATGTCCATAAATAGCTTCCCAACATCCCCCCTCAGATCGCCTCTTCTACTTCAGATCATCCAAGCTCATCACATTCAGTCAACTCAGTGTATAGGAGATGGTAAGCCAGCGTCACCATAACGTAAGTTAGTCCTTTCATGCAAAGTGTTGTGCTTAATTTACTAAGCATGTGAATGAGGATCATTGGTTGAAGTTGGATAATGGATCACTAGCTCAAGAAGTTATGTTTGTTGCCTTACTTCACCTTGGTGGCCAACATTTGTGCCTTAGTCCCATGTTGTCACTGCCCAGAGAAAAGGGGTACTATTGGGGGGCCCTCGCAAGGGTAACGTTTCGTTCCCCACCATACTTAACACTTTCCATCCTAGAGCCTATCGCAGTGTACTAAACTTCGGTAATGGCTCATGGTTAATTCTCTCATGAGAAGAGGGGATAAAGGCCCAGAGGTTGATTGCAGGTGCTACTAAAAGAATAAAAGAATGATGCTAAAGAAAGAGAGGAATGATAGCAAAGGACTCTCAAAAGCCAGTCCAAACTTAAGCTCTACCCTTTCTGCGTTCGCCCCAATCCCAAGAAGTGATGTTATAGCTTGAAACCTTATAAAAGGGGATTGAAAAATATGATAAAAGGACAAATAAAAAGGCAAACAAAGGGGTTTGGAAAACGTAGTGCTTAGAAAGTGATAACTCAAGAGCAAGCGCACTCTCCACAAAGGCACTCATAGAAATGGAATCAATGACGCCATAAGCCATGAAGTAAGCCCAACACATACCACTATCACACTTACTCTTGAAGGGTTCTTCTCTTTCACTGTTTCCCTCGAGACATATCCCTCTACCTTGGTCGTTTCTTTCACTGTTTTGGTTGGCACACCTAATAGGGTCGAATGAAGGTCCTCCCATATCCATACTTACCAACTTACATAAAGTCCTGAGGTAATGTGATATTAGAAGGGGATACTGAAGTGAATTGTTCACATGGCTTATATTTTAAGTAACAGCTTACTTTGCATGATTTAAAGACTAGTATATCTTATGAACATTGACTTTACTTGATTTCATATTTTGTTTTGATCTGGATGCCCTGACATGGTTCCTGAAGGACACCCCAGGCTTTCACCCAGGACGTTGTGCCTTTATTGCAAGATATGGCACGTGTGATGCAGATCAGTGAGTCACCCAGTGACTTAGCACATCCATACAATAGCTCTCACATCTTCAGGACCTTGGATGACAGGTAGATGGGCTTGATTTTTGACAGATTTGGTCCTGGTGGCACAAAGATGGGCAAAAATCCCACACCCTGGGCTCTACAACCGAGAGGCTATCTTGCACTAGATAGAGGACGTTGTACAAGGAGATGATTGGAGGACACACAGAGATGATATACAACCTTCTCCTCTTCGAACGCCACCCCATGCACCTTGGACGTTGGGCATTTAGATGATGATGTCATGCTAGGCTTTGACAGAGATGAAGGGATTTGTTGCTACTTGGATGCCAGTGATGACTTTAAGATGTGGGATAGCATTCTTCCACGACACTTGTACCTCAGGCAATGACACCTGGCCTTGGAGAGGCCCTCCTAGCCCAATAGAGGCATGCCATCACCACAAGTGTGACCATTGTATTATTTTTCACATTTTGACATTTATAAAGGCAAATATGAGGGGTCATCCCCACTTAGAGACATGACTTTTCACTTTTTGTGACTATTGGAGTGTTAGGGTTTCCTTATAAATAAGACTAGCACTCCATTCATTTGGATCATCACTTCCTCTCACATTTGTGAGAGTGCAACTTTAGAAAAGTTCATTATTTCTCTTTCTTTGTCTCTTGGATCCTATGCACTACTCTTGGAGGGGGGTCATTGTGGACGCTTTCTTGCTTTCTTGGATATATGTTGCTACAACTAGGGTTTGTCTAGCCTAGCGACTTGGATAAGTAAGTAATTGTTGTAATTTTTATGTCATTGCTAATGTTTAAGAGTATTAATTACTATCTTGTGCATGTTACATTGTCTTGGTGAAACCCTAGGGAGGAGACATAAGTCTTTCTATCCCCATATGCTTTGTTTGTCCAAGTTTTGTGAGAGCATTCTTTGCTCGAGTTAAGAACCTACGACCCAAAAGGCTTTGCACCTTCGGGTTTTAATCCTAGTCTTTGATCCTTGACCTAGGTTATCTAGAAGAGAGAACACAGCACGTAGGGCCCAAGAGGCTTTGCACCCTAGGGATCATTTTCTTGAAGGTTTAGTCCTAAATCTCAAGAGGCTTTGCACCTTAGGATTTAAACCTCATTTTTCTTTATCATCTAGTTCAATCTTCAAGGTGTTGCATGCTCGACTCCATAAGCCTTAAAAGACAACGGCACTAGTCTAAAACTTTTCTTATGGTGAAAATTGTATTTAGAATTAGCATTCTCTCTCTCAAAACGATCTTACTAACTTCTCTCTCAAAACGATCTTACTAACTTCTCTAACCCTAACGATATTTATTGTTGTTGTTACAAAAGTTTGTTACAACCACTAGTTTTTACATTAATTTCCTGCATACATGCTTGGAAAAGTGGCTTAAGATACTCAGAATTCAGATCTAGCAATTGGATATTATTGTACATATTGAAGGCTTAATTTTCATGCTAAATTGCTACATTTCTGAGTAGTTTTTCTTGTTGTTGTTGCAAAAGATTGAATGCTCTTATACATTGTTTTACTAATGTAATTTGCAACATCCATTGAATTTATTGATCATCTAGTGTCTAAGAGGTCATTTATGAGCTTTATAACTTGGTAATTGTCTATGTTATGCTTCAAATTGTTTATTGTGTCGTACAGGTGAAACAATTACCTCGTTACCTTTCTTACCACTACTAGACCTAGACATAATATTCAGGTGACCAAGATAGGGGGTTGTAGGCTCGACTAATCTTGCTATTTGATCCCTTGAGGTCACTAGGGAAGCCTCCCTTGCAGTCGACCTCCTTCCATCACTAAAACGAGGGAAGCATCTACTAAGGTGACAGTGGTAGAAGCTTCCAGTTGTTACACAAGATTGGGATCTTGTGGATGGCTTTGCACAAGTACAAATCATGTGATAATAGGCCAAGAAAACAGAATAGAGCAACGGTGACGATGTCACCCAAGGATCAGAAGACCATCAAATGCCATTATTGCGGCAAGGAGGGCCATATGAAGAAGCACTGTAGAAAGAGGTTGGTTGACCACAAAACCAACCAAGGAGGGCCTCAACAATGGGCTCATAACGCAGAGCATACAATGGAGAAGGAGTCATTCGTGTATGCATGTATGGCCACGACACAAGTAGATTAACCCAAATCATCTGCTTGGTTCGTTGATTCATGGTGCAGCACGTCATTTCACCAATAGGTAGGACTAGTTGGCAGAGTACACGCCTTGTTCTTCCAAGGATTCAATGATCTTCGGTGGTGGTGAGGAGTATACCGTTGTTGGCAAAGGAAATCTGCAGATTTGATTTCCTTTGGAGAAAAAATGCTAATCTTCCTCAATGTATACTACGTGCCAGGTATGAAGCTTAATCTGCTTTCAGTTAGTCAGATTATGCAACACAACCCCCAACTAGAAGTCAACTTTAGCAATCACAAGTGTTACATAGTTGACAAAGAGACCAAGAAGACTATTGCTATTGGTGTCAAGGACCACAGATTGTTCAGACTGGTGGATATTGGACAGGTCTGAGAGAATGTACTAGCAACAAAGAGTGCATCAGATATCAATACACTATGGCATCAAAGGTATGGGCACCCCAACTTGACCTACCTCTCTTAGTTGGCACAAAAGAATCTGGTAGATGGGATTTTGTACATTCAGCAGCAAATCCAGGGAGTTTGTGGAGCTTGTCAAGCAGGGAAGTAGCACAAAGTGCCACTTGATGAAGGACAAGCATGGAGAACACAAAGAGACCTTCAACTGGTTCATGTGTACATTTATGGACCAATGAACACAACACCAATCACCGGTGCCAGGTATTTCCTTATGTTTGTTGATGATTATATTAGGAAAATATGGGTGTATTTTTTGAAACTAAAATCTAAAATGTTTAATGAATTTCAAATGTTCAAAGCCTTATTAGAAAAAGAGCCAGGTTACCTCTCTTAGGTCTAATAATGGTGGTGAATCCTATTCCAAAGAATTCAATAACTTTTGTGCTAAACATGGGATCAAAAGACAGTTCACTACACCTTACACTCCACAGCAGGATGGAGTGGTTGAAAGGCGGAACCACATTATCACAGAGATAGCGAGGTGTATGTTGCAGAACAGGTATGTTCCAAACAGGTTTTTGGCTAAGGCAGTGTTCACAACAGTATACTTGTTGAATAGATCTCCAACAATAGAGGTGAAGCAGAAGACTCTAGAGGAAGCACGGTCTGGAAGAAAGCCCAAAGTAAGCCATCTTAAAGTCTTTGGTTCAACTACCTACACTTGGATTCCAAATGAAAAGCTAACCAAGTTAGATCCAAAGAGCAAAAGATGATGATCACAGGGTACAGCGACAATCATAAAGCCTACAGGTTAGTTGATAATGACACCAATATGGTGAGCTTTAGAGGAGATGTTGTTGTTGACGAGGAAGTTGGACCTTTCCACACTTCTCCCGGATTCAAAATTACTGAGTAGACAATAATGGATAAGGATTTAGGTGTCAAGCTTCAGGCAGCTCCACCTGAAGGGGAGAAGATTATGAGCATGAGGAGCCTTCTAGGTCAGTAATTTATGATGCAAACAGCCCAAATCAGCATTCAGATGACAGATAGGGGGGAGGATGATGAGAATACCAAGAAGAGACCCAAGTGGTGGCACAACACCAATGGAGATGTTTGGATAGGTGAAATGATCAAGGGACGATCATCGAGGGGAAAGAACAAACAAAAACCAAACACGGTCAAGTTTCAACTTTGCTCTAATGGCCAATGTTCAGGAAATCTATGAACCACTGTTGTTTGATGAGGTGAAGGGGAGGCCTGAATGGGAAAAGGCCATGGCAACCGAACATGAGAGTTTCATGAAAAATCAAACTAGGACCTCACAGCTCTTCTACCAGGGAAGAAACCCATTAGTTGCAAATAGGTGTACAAGGTCAAGTACAAAGCAGATGGTACACTTGACAAGTACAAAGCACGGTTGGTTGCAAAATGGTTCTCTCAAGGAGAAGGCATTGACTATGAGGAGACCTTTGCTCCTACAACAAAGATGAGCACCATTCGAATTGTTCTAGCCATGGTAGCATAGTTTGGTTGGAAGGTCCATCAAATGGACATGAAGAGTGCCTTCCTAAATGGCGATTTACAAGAAGAAATCTACATGTATCAACCATAGGGTTTCCAGGCTTCAGGGAAGGAGCATTTGGTTTGCAGACTAAAGAAGGCTCTATATGGTCTAAAGAAGGCAACTAGGGCATGGTACATCAAGATTGACATATACTTGGATGAACAAGGGTCCAACAGAATCCTTCAAATTCCAATGTGTATGTCAAAAGAATTGGTAATGATATCATCCTTCTGGTCATATATGTAAGATGATATCATTATTACAAGTAGTGAGGAAAGTGTAATAAAACAAATAAAATCTAATATAAGCAAAACTTTTGACATGACTAATTTAGGCCTCCTACACTAATGTTCAGTTGTAGAAGTTTGGCAAACAGGTAGCAACATTTTTGTCTCACAAACAAAATATGTCAGGAGGTTGCTTGACTGGTTCAAAATGACATATTGCAAAATCGCGTCTACACCTATGGAGAAAGGGCTGAAACTTTCAGCCAAGACTGACTCTAAAGCACTTAATGACTCAGTATATAGGCAACTAGTGGGTAACTTGATATATAAAAGGCATTCCCTTCTCAATAGGTTTTGTAGATTTTTGCGGGCGTGTTGAAAACCACTATAAAACATTTTGGTTCTGTAAAAAGATTAGATTCATATTTCAGATTAAGAAGGTGATTGAATAGGAATTTATTCAAACATTTAATACCCAATCGAAGTCAGTACTATCTGATTTTTTTCACAAATGCTTGAGGTTGGGATGGTGGAAGCACTTGACTTGAATGACTCTTCAAAACCCATGTACAATATGTAAAAGCTAAGATGACCAGAAAAATGAGAAGAACAATAGCAATAACCACAAGGATCATCCCTTTGAAATGTTGCATTTCATTTTTTTTGACATGAAATCTTTGTTTGTTGTAACGTTGTCGCTGAAAATACAATACTTAAATCACCAGAAACCCAAATCGAAACCCATCATACAAAACCCATGTTTTGAGATGCAACTTTTACAGCAGATTTAGATTCAATGAAATACAAAAATAATGGATGGGAAAATTAATCTTATTGTCCAATCATCAATTTCCATGATTGTCAAGACTGAAGATATATGCCCGGAATATCCCTGAAATCTGCCCAAAATATTCCCGAAATCTGCCCAAAACATCCCTGAAATCTTTCCAGAACGTCCCTAAAATCTATCTGAAATGTCTTGGGGACAGCCAGCAAGTCCCAGGGTCCCCAATGGAGTCCCCAACAATTTGGGTAAGTTTCCTAAGGGTCCCCAAAATGCAGAAATGACGGGTATGCAGGTTTTTTGAGAGGGACGGTTCCCCATGCAACATAGGATATTAGACTTAGGCATTAATAAAATCAACTTGACTTTGTATTATTTTATGCTTTTATGTCTTATTTCACTTTATTGTGTAAACCCTAACCCTAGAACTCCAAGATGCTCCATGAAACTCCAAGAAACCCTAGCACTGAGAGAGAGAGAGAGGATAAAAGTACAAGTGAAGACTTAAAAGAGAGAAAGAGGAAGAGCGCATTCTCTTCTCTTAGTCACATCTCATCACAAGAGTGAACACAAGTGAGTGAATGGATATGTGGTAGAAGAACTCTCTCCTTCCTTTATTTATATGAAAGGTAAGGGAGGCCAACAATACTATGTCGGCCTAAGCCCTTACAAGCAACCTACATGAGCCCTTGTAGGCCACACAAGTAAAACGTCCTCTCTAGAGTACAAGTGACATGCTCCAATGACGATGTTGTGCACAATAATGACTACAAGTTGATCTATCTACACAAGGCAAACCCACACCACTCCATCATGAGCCTCCATAGACTCCATCTATCCTCCAAAGCAATGTACTCCACAGGGATAGTTACCCCATGCAAGAACATTGTCAATGCCCCAGGCATCCCCGAGCCACATCTAATCCTCTGAACAGGAAACCAACCTACCACATACCAACTTGGGCCTGAAGCCCTCCATGATGCACAACAGTCCACGTCCATTGTAGTGCATTCTCCAAATAAGTGGCTCTTCCATAAGGCCTCAATAAAGGGCATCCACTGTAACAGCCCAAACTGAGTCAAGCTTTTGCGATGGTGTGTGTGTGGTATCACTCAAGCTAAAGTGATAATCAAGATAGTAGTAAATGGGTTATAATTATCAAGATATTCCAGGTGGGTTTATATGCACGACATTATGAAATTTATATAAATCTCAATATATAATAGAAAATATATATATATATAATAAAATAAATAAATAGAAAAAAAAATCACTTCACTAAAAAAAAAATAACAATAATAAGTTAAGGTTTTAACTAGTAATTAACCTACAAGCTACACTTTAAGTATTAGAATCCTACATGGAGATTAGGAAGAATAATCGTGTAAGATAAGTGTGTCTTAACATTAACCAAATCACAAGCGATAATAAAATTTGAGTTGGAGACAGTGAAGGCCTACTGAATAAGGGTATCCAATTAATGTATTATTAGCCTCAACATAATTCTAACCAAGTGAAGGCCCAGTGGGACTAGTATATCATGGGATCTGCTACTTGGGAGGATGCAGAGACCTTACAAAAAGATCATCCCTCACTTTTGACCACCTCGGGGCTATGTTTTCTCGAAGGTTGGGTGTATGTAATGCCACCTTTTGACTTAGACAACTAGAATTACCTAAGGCCTAATCACCTTTACTTTCCATTCACTGTGAAACTATTAATGATACACTTGAACTTTTAAGACGTATGAACCTATGTGAATGTTAATTCTATGAATGTTTAACGTTACTTGAATGATGATGGATATTATGCAATCTACTATGTGAATGTCAATTCTATGAATGTTTAACGTTATTTGAATTATGATGGATATTATGCAATCTATTCTAACTTAAAAATTTTGACATTTAAAGTTGTTGGTACGTGGATACCGAATTGAGATTATG
>ML817956.1:79946-103250 GCA_009831015.1 Picea engelmannii
GCATTACCTTTCCTCAAGAAAATGGTTGAAGGAATACCAGAACTACAATCTACACATGAAGGAATTTGCAGAGGATGTGCACTTGGTAAAAATGTTAAGAAGCCATTCTCAAGTAGCAATAATAGATCTAAGGAAATCCTAGAGCTAATACATTCAAATGTTTGTGGTATGATGCCAGTAAAATCTCTAGGAGGTTCTCTTTATTATGTAACCTTCATAGACGATTACTCAAGAAAGAATTGGTTATATCTCTTGAAGACAAAGGACATTTTTCAGCAAGTTTCAAGAATTCAAAGCAGAAATAGAAAACCTCAAAAGCAAGAAAATCAAGACTTTGAGAACAGATAATGGAGGAGAATACACATCCAAGGAATTTGTTGCCTTTTGCAAGTCAGCGGGGATTAGGAGGGAGCTAACTGTTCCTCATAATCCTCAACAAAACGGTGTAGCAGAAAGGAAGAATAGATCCATTGAAGAAACTGTGAAGGCACTAATGAACGATCAAGGTTTATCCATGTATTTATGGGGAGAAGCAGCCATGACAGCAATATATGTTCAGAACAGAAGTCCTCACCGCATATTGAAGGATATGACTCCAGAAGAAGCCTTCTCGGGAAAGAAACCCAATGCGGAACACTTAAGAATCTTTGGGTGCTATGTTTACAGTGATATCTCCAAGGATTAAAGGAAGAAACTAGAACCCTCGGGAAAGAAGGGCATATTTGTTGGATATAGTGATTCATCCAAAGCCTACAGAATCTATATTCCAGAACAACATAAGATTGAAGTCAGCAAAGACGTAACCTTCTATGAGAAGATGGCCTTGAAAAAATCTATAGAAGAATCCATGGAAGAAGAAGAATATGAAGAACCCAAAGAAGAAAGTACTTGTCTTCCAGAAAGTCAGAATGAAGAACCAGAACAACTTGATCATCCGATGCAACCATGTGAACCTATTGAATCAGTCATTGTACCCAAAACTAGAAAACGTCCAGCTTGGCTTGAAGCTACTCTACAAGAAGTAGAAAGACTCAAAGCTCCAAGTGGCACCTTCAGAGAAAGCAAAAATCCCAAAAGATTCTCCAGCTATGCAGCATGTATGACAAAACTTATAAATGAAGAACCCACCACATTTGAAGAAGCAGCTCAAAAGAAATAGTGGAAAGAAGCCATAACAGAATAACACCAGTCTATCATGAAAAATGACGTATGGGAAATTGTGCCTAGACCCAAGGAAAAATCAGTGGTAACTTCAAAATGGGTCTATAAGATCAAACATGCAGTAGACGGAAGCGTGGAAAAATAAAAGGCAAGGTTCGTAGCTAGAGGGTTCTCCCAGAAGGAGGGAGAATATTATGACGAAACCTTTGTTCCCATTGCTAGATATACTTCTATTAGAGTCATTATGTCTCTTGTTGCTTCCATGGGATGGAGTCTACATCAAATGGATGTAAAGACAGTTTTTCTCAATGAAGCAATTGAAGAAGAAGTATACATTGAACAACCTCAAGGCTTTGAAGTACATTCCAGAGACACTCATGTTTGCAGATTAAAGAAAGCCTTGTATGGACTCAAGCAAGCTCCAAGAGCTTGGTATGCCAGAATAGATAGTTACTTAGTAAGACTTGGTTTCTCTGAGAGTTATGCAGATCCAAATCTCTACTACAAGGTTGTGAACAATGCACCTGTGATTCTACTATTGTATGTCGACGACTTATTCTTGGCAGGTGCAAAGTCTCTCATCACCCAGTGTAAAAAGGAATTAGCCTCTGAGTTCGATATGAAAGATCTTGGTCTCATGCACTATTACTTGGGACTAGAAGTATGGCAGAAGCGTGGTGAAGTCTTCCTTGGACAAGGAAAGTATGCAGTGAAAATTCTTCAGAAATTTCGAATGATGGATTGCGAATCCATGGTGACTCATATGACCACAGATATAAGAAAAGTAAGAGACTTAGATTCTGATCCAGTAGACCCATCCCTATATTGGCAATTGATTGGGTCATTGATGTATCTAGTGAATACTCAACCAGATATTTGCTTTGCTGTAAACACATTAAGCCAGTTCCAGGTGGAACCCAAACATGAGCATTGGATAGTTGCAAAGCATGTTCTAAGATATATTTGTGGGACGCTAAACTATGGTTTAAGATACACTTCATCCAGTGATATACAACTTCATGGATTCACATATTCAGATTGGACAGGGAGTGCAGAAGACAGAAGGAGTACTTCAAGGATGTGTTTCAGTTTGGGCTCTGTTATGATATCATGGGCCAGCAGGAAACAAAAGTCTATCGCACTCAGCACAGTAGAAGCAAAATATATCACAACATGTGAGGCATGTACAGAAGCAGTATCATTGAGGAAGTTGATTTCTGGATTATTTGATCAAGTACCAAATTCAACCGTAATATACTGTGACAATCAAAGTTTGCATGAGGCTATCAGAACACCCAGTGTTTCACGACCGGTCGAAACATATTGAGATCAAATACTACTTTATTTGTGATAAAGTCCAGGAAGGAGAAGTGAAACTCCAGTATATCTCCACAGATGAGAAGGTAGCAGATATTTTGACAAAGCCTTTGTCCAGGATAAAGTTTGTGTATTTACCGGACAAGATGGGGCTCGTGGAGATAACTCCCTTAGCTGAAAGGGAAGAGATGGCTCCCTAGGTTGGGAGGGAGCACTGATACATATTATTGATTCATGGGCAATCATTTTTCAATTTGAAAAATAGTCCAAGTTGGGCAGTTCCTTTCCAGTCCGAAAAGTGGTTCGAGATTTCTGACGGATGGGCATTTTCCAGATCGGAAATGGTCTAGATCAGACAGTCATTTTCGTAATGAAAATGGTCTGATAGATTGTTGATGTACCATAGACAGTGATTCCCCTTGTGGCCAGTGTGGGGGGATGGTCTAGGACAATCATTCTTCTTGGCAGACACTCTGAGTAGTGGTCAAGTAGAATGGTCTGCCTCGTTGGGTAGTCATTCTTTCGAAGTTCACAGTTGTGACCAGTTTCGAAGAATGGTTCGTTTTGGAGGTTGGTGCAGGACAGTCATTTCCTTAGGAAATGGTCCGGACAGTCATTCCCTAGGGAAAACTCATTCTCTCTAGGTTGCACTATGATTAGTGCCAAAGGAATGGCCCAGTTAGGTGAATGGTCCAGGTTCAGCAATCAGGGACAGGCATTCCCTGGGGCAGACACATTCTCTCCAAGTTGCACTATGATTAGTGCCGGAGGAATGGCCCAGTTAAGTGAATGGTCTAGGCTCAGAAATCAAGGAAAGTTATTCTTCTATGCTCGAGAAGAATAGTCCAAATAGCCCATGGCTGATGTTTTATTTGCTGAGGGCAAATGCTCTTCCAGATCTCACACACGTGAGTGGAAGAATGGCCCAGATGACTCAATTTGTATCATGATATTGTTTATGCAAATTGATATCAGATGATATGATTATTGTAGAGACTGTATATCTCTGGACTATAGTCGTATGCTACTTTGGTGGATGTGATCCACTGATAATGATTGTGGGTCACTGGTTAGTAGCAGTGTGCTACTAAGAGTGGTCGTGTACCACTAGATAGTAGTTGTATACTACTATGAATAGACACAGTAGTGTTCTATTAGATGGCATTGTTCTGATTGCCATGGAGACTATCCAGTTGGATAGTGATGATGGTGCTCGTGATTTGATCATGAGATAGCCTGTGTGGCAATGTTGATGCTATCGGTTGAATGGTTTGTTTGTGCTCAAGAACATTGCCTTTTATACCTCCCTAGCTAGGAGGGAGTGTTGATATTATGGTAGTTGCAGGAGGTATTAACCTCCACTTGTAACCTTTGATGAGACTAGAATATTCTGGGAAGCAAGAGAAACCCTAAAGCCTTGGACATAACCCTAGAAGACAAGTCGGCTAAAGAGAATAATTAAGATTGAGATTTTAGCCCCCAGGAAGAGAAGTCGGCACAAACAGCTAAGGAGCAGTATAAATACAAGACATCAAAGCTCATTTGGAACACACTCACTCGCAACTACAGAAAATCAGTTGTGCGCAAGTTTGGAGAGTAGCTGCAGCTGCAGCTACTACAACCTGTATTTTCGGTTTTTCTGGCTTGGACTTTCCGTTTGGTCTTCGGTTATCTTTGCTTGGCGCATTAGCCTTGGTTGGCTATTGATTTGCTACCAAAATTCTTCTCTCTGTCAAGGTTAAGGTGCTCGGCGGTGGCCTTTGTGCCTATGGTTGGGTGACAATATTGCTATATTGTCTATGGTTAAACATGCACACCCATTTTTTTAACAGTATGGTGGATAAAAAGCAGTGATTGGTGAGAATTCAGCCTTACTAGTTTCTATATGTAGTGATGTTATCATCAACACCACTAAGTTTGGAGATGTTCTTCATGGTCCAAGAGTTGGACCAAATCTTCTTTCTATTTCCTGCATCATAGACCAATATGCCCACACCTTTTACTCCAGCATGCAGGAAGCGAAGATATCTTACTTAGACATTGCAAGATGCACAGAAACATGTAGGAGCACCTAGATCTTCAATGAGGGCAAGTATACCTCCTAGGAGATATGCTAACCATACTGCATTGGCTACTTCCACTTGTGAGCCTTCCAATTGTTTTGAGGAGGTGAGGTGTGATACCTTGGTGAAGGAGAATGATGTTTGGGTTACAGTTCCTTTTGAAGGACCAATGATGGATTTTGAGACTATGGCAAGTTCAAATTTGCAAAAAGCTACTTTGGTTGAATTACAGAGAGAGTACACTGGTGTTGGTGAAAACACTTTCCTCATAAAGAGGCACTATTATCTTTTGGGGTTACTCCGAAAGTGTAATACACCATGCTTGAAGGTGCTTAATGAGATGTCAAATGCATGGTGTGTTGACTACCCTTGGTTGTACCATGATGGACATACACATTGGAGATAGCTTACTCATGGATGCTATACCTTGACTTGATGCTTATGGGGCACACTTGCTTGCAGTGTTGGAGACCTATGTGGCTTAGTGACTTTCTTAATGGAGTGCATACATGGAGAGTTCTGTTGCTTGCTTGGTGTTAAGCGGCAAGCCCCGGTAGCACTTGTGCAACTAGAGGGTTAAGATCCAGCGAGACTCCATCGTGCTGATCTCATTTCAGATGCATCTAGACATTGACATTTGATCAGGTTTCCTTCCAAAGTCAGTTTCATCAGATTCCAGAAAAATTTTGTTTTAGCAGTTTGCTTTTTTTAGTATCCAGAGATACCCATCTTTAAACCATCTATGAATTGCCACAACCAAGTCAGTGCCACAGAATTAGCAAGGCATAGTAGGAGACAACTTCCTCAATTCCAAAGGGTGGACTTCTACAATCATGAAGAGTTGACCTTCAATTTCAAGTGGAAAGAAAGAGCAACCAAGAATGGCAATTCAAGAATTGAAATATTTAAGCTATATGGGAATAGGCTCTCATAATTCCAAATGTAAAACAACATGGTATGAAAATAAATCCACAGGTTTTATACCAATGCTAGTATTTAGGTTTATATATAAAAGCTTAATGCACCACAAAGATGTGTTGGAACATTCATCCTTTTACAAATTGGGGAGAAACATTATTTAGCAATGTGTATTAAGTCATATGGTGGAGGTTTACTATGGATCTAAATAAATTTAGGATTACGTATATGTAGGAAGTCAACTATCTAAAATTACATGTATATCCATAATCAAGGGGCAACAATTGAGAAGCAACAACAATCATAATAAACATTCTTATATTAGTAACCAAGTAGATCCATTTATCTTCAAATTAGAGAGGATCACTATAAAATAACATTGTTATCTTGGTATTATCAAGTTGTTGTTTTGTTTCAAATATAGTTTCATCTAAATTAAAAGTTCGCCATAAAAACAAATTGGGTTATCTCAATCAGTTCAAATGGACTGTTTCAAGGCACCTCCCTGAGGTCTCCTGTTCTAATCCAGCTGAGTCCTACTAGGTTACCAGATGCTATTGTCCCTAGCGGTTGAGTTGCCCTCCATTCGGATATTCAAAAGAAGTGGGGGGAGGGGGAACCTGCAAGGTTTTCCTTGGAAAAAAACATATAATCCCTTCTTATGTTAGTGAACATTGTAACAATTAAACATTCAGATATCATTATGTCATGGTTCAAAATTTACCATGTACTTACCTCACAATGTAATTGGCCACATTATGCACCAAAGAAGGAACTAATATTTTAAGCATACTTGCAACCTGAAGCAACAAAGTTAAGTAAATTCATCCTTAGCCATTTGAATAAATAACAACTAGCCAAATAAGAATAAACCAACTATGGAGATACTGTGAATTAAGAGTTAAATCATTAGCAAATAATAGATAAAAGAAATACAATTGAAAAGAATACGAGTTAGAGGAAATAATTAAGGAAAAGAAAACCAATTAAACAGAACTCCAACAAAAAGGTTAAACAATGCTCAAGAAACATTCACATTAACCTATCCTTATTATTGACCAAGAAAAGAAAGGAGATGTAGAAGAATGAATATAGCCAAGCTCCAATGCTTTTCAAAGTTTCTCTTTCACTTGTTAATATGATGGTTTGTATATTGATGAAGCACTTTCTCCAAGTTGAATCTGACAATCCTCTCATCTTTGTGTTCATAATTCATTTAGTATTTTTGCTTCCTTTGATAAAGGAATTCCATCTATATCAGTTTCCTTATTTATATTACTCATTGGCTATGGAGTTAGAGGCTATAGAACAAGGTTATCACTTCATTGGTAATTCTTTTTAACACAACAACACAAAGAACTATTTAATAATGTTCTTTATCTCCTTACAATGTGATACTCTTCCTTCTATAGAAATTAGGGATATGACTGCCATGAGGACATCATCATCAATGTATTTGTTGCGAATTGATCCCAAGATTGTACTACACCCCCTCGTGACATTTCCACTTCACTGCCAAACTAGGTTGGTTGTACTTGGAAGACAGCCCATGTTTGCATGGTAACACTCAATAAAGTGTTATTAGGAGCCATTAATACTTACATCCTATGTTGCAAGAAATTTCTCGTACAGGGCCGTACCAGGCTTTAGATAAAAACCAGAGGTCAGATAAATATTACATTTCAAAGTTGAACATTACAAGTAAATACAAAAAGTTTTCCAAATAAATTCCTCTTGATAAAAAAACATTGAAAAAATTGTATTGGAAATTTTGGACAAGGAAAAACAATTGGTGGCAGCTCTCCAGTGGCCATTAAATATGAACTACGGACAGACCTGAATCAACTTGTGATCAGATGCTGAAAAAGTGTGAATAAATAGACAGCAGAAAGAAGCAGACACTTTGAATAGCAGAAATAAAATGCCTGCAATAAAAGAGACACTCAAGTCTCAAACCATTGCCAGCAGTAATATTGCTGAAAATCGTGTGTCAAATTGGCAGAGGAGCTTAGGATAGTGGCAGAAGGAAAGATAGTTTGTACAAAACTGTACAGACATTTGCAAAAAGTATTTCGCTGCATACAGATGTTCCCACAAAAGACAAATGTTTCTGCAAAACGTTTAGGCAGCGCACAAGAAAGACGCCACCTGCGACCGATGGGAGATAAAACAACCACATTTCCAATCATGGATTTTGAAAAACTAGAGCAAGATGACAGGCAGTCTGTCAGCATTTCAGAACAGGGTCTAAGAGAAGATCTGTTTAGGGCACAAACACATTCATCCATTTTAAATGCTCATTCGGATACAAACACGACAGAATATAGACTGTTCAAATGGGAAACACAGCCAGAAACAAGGCAATTCAGCCAATAGCCTATGTGGAGGTGTGAACACCAGCAGACAAGCATCAGACAGGCAATACAAGTTTTGCTGAAACATCTGACTCTAAGATATCCAGGGAATAGCATCTAGGACAGGATGAATAGCATCTTGACCCAGAAAAATTGCAGTAAAATATTGAAGAAACAGCAACGGAGGTTCGGAGGTTCCTTATTTGATGGAAAGGAGCACAATGCTGCTCCTGAGGTATTCTGCTTATTCATTTTCACTTTTAAAATTCAGCTACAGACACTGGAAAAAACATAGTTTTTCACAGGACAACTCGACAAAAAGCTGCAAACATAAAGAATTGAGAGTTTAATGTCAGAAATATTGCACTGGAAAATCCAAAATTGGAATTTGCAAGATAATCAAGCTTTTTGGAAAAATAAACAGAAAATGAAAAAAGGAATGTTGAGTTGTACACTAAGTCACCTGGTTTGGGTTCTTGTTCAAATTCAGTGACAATAGAATTTGGGAAAAATTAAGTTCAAGAAAATACATAATTCAATTATTTTAATATTTAAAAACTATGTTTATAAACTACAGTGTATAAACCTAGAACAAAATTACAGTTTATAATTATAAGAATATGTTTTAGGTTTTTATTTTTAATTTTTTCAATTTATTTTCACTTTATAACAGAAGAATTTTATTTAGTCCAAACGGAGTGCTCAGAAGCTCCCACATGTGGCTAGGATCCCGAACCTAGACACCATGATTCTGCATCGCATTAACAGATGATCTCGAATTGAGTCTAAGGAATGGGTGGCACCATGGCAGCAGCAGCAAGAGGTGCAAACAAGATATTATTCAACGAGGAATTCAAAGACTTTAAAACCCTAGTTGCAAAGAGCTTGAAGCAAGAGAAACAGAACCAGGTTGTCAATGAACACTTTGTAATGGAGCTCATCAAGGTGCCAAACGTAAAGATCACAAATTTGTTCCCCGGAAGAAGAGCACTCCTCTGATATCAGGGGTCGACTGTATCGAGTGTCAAATCAGAGTGAAACACTGCATACATTCCGCAGAAACTGTTGTTTCAAGGCAGAGTGAGACACGGCATACATTCGTATCTTAATTATCAAGCATAAGATCTACCAGACTAACATTTTCCTTCCGACGATATCAACACCTAATTCATAAAGAATTCGTTCGAAGTGGTTCCATCTGTTTCCCTTGAAACATATTGACTATTGAAAACACTATATCAAACATCTAGTCTTCTAAAGTATTTTTTTAACAAGGATTCATATTGGAAAAAGGGAATTAGATTAATAAGCCACTAGCTTACATTGATTTAAGAAGTACGAAACAAAAGATATATATATATTAAAAGTGGGCAGTAAAGTAAAGTCAAGGAAGTCAATATAAAGTGAAATTGAAGAAGGCTATTATTTTAGTTTTGCCAAGTTTGTACTTCGAAATTTGAAGGTATATACATATTCAATTGAAATAATTAAAGAAATTATAAGAGGTGAAAGAGGGAAGAGTTTAGGAATAAAAATAAGTCAATTAAGTTCACATTGTTGGGCCAAATCAAAGTATCCAATCACTAAGTTATAAGGGGTTTGAACTATGTTGCACGGGGACCCGTCCCCCCAAAAAAAGCCTGCGTACCCACCGTTCCCGTGTACCGGGGACTTGGGGACCCTTAGAAAACTTACCCAAATTGTTGGGGACTTCATTGGGGACTCGGGGACTTGTTGGCCGTCCCCAAGACGTTCCAGACAGATTTCAGGGACATTACGAACAGATTGCAAGGATGCTCTAGGCAGATTTCAGGGATTTTTTGGGGCAAATTTTGGGGATATTGAGGGCATATATCTTCAGTCTTGACAATCATGGAAATTGATGATTGGACAATAAGATCATTTTTCCCATCCATTATTTTTGTATTGCATTGAATCTAAATCTGTTGTAAAAGTTGTAGCTCAAAACATGGGTTTTGTATGATGGGTTTTGATTTGGGTTTCTGGTGATTTAAATATTGTATTTTTGGCAACAAGGTTACAACAAACAAAGTTTCGATGTCAAAAAAACAAGAAATGCAACATTTCAAAGGGTTGATCGTTATGGTTATTGTTCTTGTTCTTCTCATTTTTTTGGTCATCTTAGCTTTTACATATTGTACATGGGTTTTCAGGAGTCATTCAATTATAGTGCTTTCACCATCCCAACCTCAAGCATTGTGAAAACAATCAGATAGTAGTGACTTCGATTGGGCGCTAAATGTTTGAATAAATTCCTATTCAATCACATTCTTAATTTGAAATATGAATCGTCCCCGAGGTGTAGGACAGTCGGTGACGGAGTGTGTTGTTAAGTCACTCCCTGATGTTAAAGTCATCGGTTCGAAACCTGTGGGGACAAAAAATCCAACCATGTTAAGGGTTGGTGTGGCTCAGGCCAGGTGCGATCCCCGGGTGATTTTGATGGCTTAGATGCCTGTGAGTCGCGGTTTCTCAAGCCACAGGTTAATCACGTAGCCAACAGGTTCCGCACAAATTAACAAACAAAAAAAAAAATTTGAAATATGAATCTAATCTCTTTACAGAACCAAAGTGTTTTATAGTGGTTTTCAACACAACCATAAAAATCTGCAAAACCTATTGAGAAGGGAATGCCTTTTATGTCTTAACATAATCGTCATTAACAAGAAATATGAGTAAGAAAAACTGCTATAGAGACGTTTCTCATTTAAGTTTCCTAAAGCTAAACTGCATTTTTCTCTTGTATAGCATCCAATAAAGAAATGTCACTCGGCCCTTTTTTAAATTGGTCGAGCTTTTTCAGAATTGGCAAGTGTAAGGGTTGTGCATAATACTGTATAGTATAGCTTGATATGCTTACAAGCTTGAAGCAACTACAGATGTTTATGGTAAATTTTAATATTTTTTGATATATATATATATATATATATATATATAATTATTTCCGTCCCCAACCCGTCGTCCCTTGAAAAATTTGGGGGTGCACTCTAGCCGTCCCGGGGATGCGTCCCCCCGTCCCCGCCGTTCCCCCGTCCCGAAAACTAATGCAACATAGGGTTTGAAGTATTATGGCAATTTAAAAAATAAAAATAAAAGTACTTTAGAAATGAAGTGAACTTTAGAAGTGAAGTGAGAAGATTAGCTCAATAGATATTGAAGGGTATTATTTAATCCTTTGGATAAAAAAGGGTTATCGTAAAATATGGATGAAAGCCAAAATGGATTCTAATAAAATGAAGGAAGGAAGATTTTATTATGAAGGTTGTCGCACTTCATGTTTTGATTCATTTACATTAAAGGGAAGTATTCAAGGAAAAGAGCTTAACGTCGCCATCAGCATGACTCATGATGAGAATTATATTAAAATTAATTTGGCAAATCAATTATTAATTTCACAGTCGAATATAATTGAAAAGGAAGATATTTTTCACACGTAACTATATGAAATTAACGAGTTACAAGTGACAAATGATTAATATGAATATATATCTCAATTCAATGTTACAACTATGTATAAAGAAGAAATTGACATCATTCTCGAGTTACCCTGGTTTAAAAATCGAGGTACTTCATCTTAAACATGGAGAAAAAGTTTGTGACATTTCCCTATATGAGGAAGATGATGACATTTCAAGACACTACTATGAGGTCAAAATCGATAATATCTTCATCAAAAGACTTTAATGATATCTCGAAGGTGATTCTTCACGTAAATCAAAAGTCAATATCAAGGGTGCAAAAAAAAATTGACGAAATTATCACAAATAAAAACGAAGAAATTTCTCGCTTAAAAGACCATAGCCAAAAACTACTTACAGAGATCAAGAAGTCAAAGGATAGAAAACAATACGTTCAAAAGTTGGAACAAGAGAATCAAGCTCTTGAGAAGAACCTATTAGAAAAAAATGACGAAAATTCTCGTTTGAAGAACCTTAATCAAGGGCTACTACAACAAATCAGAAAGTTGAAAGAAGAGAAACTTGAAAATCTAGACATTAAAGATATCCAAAAATCAAATAATGAAGAAAATTTGCATTTAAAAAATCATAATCAAAACCTACTAATGCAAATTAAGACGCTTAAGAATGATAAGAGGTTGTTGGAAAACAAGTTAGAACAAATCTAGAAGGAAACATCAAGGTCCTAAGGAGTAAAAATCCAAGTTGTGGAAAAAGGAACAAATACAGATCCAATCCACGTCACAACTCAAGAAGATGCCAATCCAGTTGAAGAAAAGACATATAGGGATGTTGGACTACAAACGAGGAAACTCCAAGTGTACATACTAATAAAAGTTCATCAATTAACCAAGCAACATCAATGCGTGAAGAAAATCATATACCGAAATTAAACCAAAAAACACTACAAGCATGATAAGGCAAAATAATGTTATAAGAACTCCTTATCGACATCCAAATCATAAAAGCAAATATCTTAAACAATCAGAGTATCAATATCACTTAAGGTCAGGAACAACTAAATTATTGTCCGAAAAATATTGATACCGACGCAATTAAGTCTCATGTTAACAGCTCATCGTGGAAGTGCAATGTTCCGCAAAGGATTGAATTAGGATGGTCCAATCCTCTTACGGTTCGAAAAATTTGCTCAACACGCGAAGCTTCATATTGTCTTGTATCATCAACTACGACAGAACAAAGATTGATGTGACGACATTACAAGCCAAAGAAAAAGACGTCCAACCTTTCCATCACTATGCTTTGAGGACAAAGCATTTCAAAAGAGGAAGGCAATGTTATGAACTCAAATATACATATAAATAGATAGAAATAGATAATGATTAAATAATAATAATTAATACTCAATAACTAAATATGTTATGAAGAGACACCTTCCTGATGAAAGGTCATGTCTCTTATGAAAGGGCACCCTTACATGGGTATATATACAGCCCTCATTTCTCATTTGTAATCATTCATACTACCTTATTCATTCTCATATACATTTATATATTATTTATTATCCTTATGGATATCTTTATATTCCAAGTATTTTGGATATTTAACTCGTGAGCCAGATTTGGTTATCACAAATTGCTTCATGCTAGTAATGGATTTTTAGATGTTGCAAATGGAGGTTTTGGATTTAATTAGTTCGATTAGTGCTGCAAATTTTCTCAAGTGTGAGTCTTCTAAAATGAAAATGTTGCAATTTGTTCAAGTGTGTAAGTGTCGATCCAAAAGAAGGTGCTTGCAGATTTATACATTAACTGGAGCATTCAAATGTAAAGTGCAGTGAGTAATCATAATGTCATTCATACCAAGATAACCATGTTCATTGTGATGAATTGTTCTAATGATTAAGTGCTTGTAAATGTGAATGCCATAAAAAATGATGAAGAAATCTGAATGTACCATATACAATATTCAAACAGACCTAGCAGAGAACTATTCTGATCCCAAAGATCGTTGCTAGGCACAATGAAAAAGCATAATTTAGTTCTCTACTAGACTACAGACTTAGAGAATGGTTTTT
Organism: Picea engelmannii; assembly: GCA_009831015.1. Classification (NCBI taxonomy): domain Eukaryota; kingdom Viridiplantae; phylum Streptophyta; class Pinopsida; order Pinales; family Pinaceae; genus Picea; species Picea engelmannii. The sequence goes on from ML817956.1 coordinate 93,277, forward strand.
TATCCCAAAGATCACTGCTAGGCGCAATGGGAGAGCATACACCAATTCTCAGAGTCTATATCACTGAAGCATGAAAGCATAAAAATGAGCAATTATTTCATCCACTATTCCATCACATAAACTCCCAAGACTATGCCATATGAACCATAAAAAAAATATTTGGTACTGCAAGTGAAATGTGTGTTGGGAAGTGTTTGCATATGTATGAATTGAGCTTGTTAAAATGAAGAAAACTTGCAGTTATAATCAAGACTGTTCATTACTTGCACATAAAGGTAGAAATTAGACATGACCATTCCAATCCATATGTCTGATTAACCATTCATAATGTGAAGAGCTGAGATGTGAGTTTAATTTTTTTTTAATGCATGAGGTTAACCAGTGCAAGATGTAAATCTGCTATGAGAAAAGAAGATCTGAAAATTTTCTGATCTAATTCCTAATATTCAACATCACCATCTAATTTAAATTGCCGAGTTACAGCATGTGAGTAATGGTTAATATGCTGGCATGTTCAGGGTTAAATGCATTCACATATTTAGTCCCTTAAAACAGATTTTAAGCAGGAAACAGCTACAGATCTGAATGTGCGTTGAGTGGTTAGTGTGAGCAGATTTTTATGGTCAATTATCCAAGAAAAGATCCAAAAAAATTCTGCACAAATCTGTTGAGCTATCTACTGTGTAAACATTTAATTTAAGGCAGAAAATGAAACCAGATTTAGGACAGCCTGCTGTCCAAAAAATCTGGTGGTGTTAGCAAGCTGAAAATTTACCAATTCTGGCCCCTTTCTGCAGAAATAAGATGGGTACAAACAGCACAGAGTTAGTGTACCATAAAATAAACCAAAAAAAAAAATCAATTTGTTTAGCAGAAATAAAGGAGAAGAATGCCTGATTTGCAGCAGAAAATTATTGAACTTACTTCACCCTTTAAATCTGGAAATATTTCCACTATTCACAAGAAAAAGAATCAGCTAGATCGTGGGGAAAGAAATAAGGCAAATCAAATCTGAAGATGAGCATAATGGGCAGCGATTTGCATTTATAAGAAGAGGGGCAAACAGCCAAATGAATTGCCTGAGAAATGCAAGGCAAAACCCCCCTTCATAACAACCTGATATTAAAATTAAGCCTACAAACCTTGATCAGACTGCTAGAAATAAATTTAAGGGGCAGATTTAAAATTTTATTGGCTGAAAAATGAAAAAGACCACTGCCTAAACTAACCTAGGGCTATGGGATCCAATACAAGTAACCAAAAAGAGAGTTTCTTAGCTAAAAATCCAAGGGTTAGGGCCTGAGGGATCAAGCTTTCAAACCCTGGATAGAAAGACCAAGTGTAAGAGAAAGAAGAGGATGTAGACTCCCAACGAAGCTCCACAATCTACAAATCTAAGAGGAATTTCTGCCTAAATGAAGAAAACTATGCTATAACTCAGCTAGGACGTTTTTAGCGTATAGCTCCAAACTAGAAAAACAAAAATTAAAAGGACATTATAACTTTCTCAAGTAGCTAGCAATCCACTAGAGCTCCCAGCTTGAATGGTCTCCAAAAACCTGCAAGAGATCCCCTCCAAAGGCTCCAAGAAACAAATTCTCCACACATAAATGGCTAAGCAAACATTGAACCCTCACACATAGTGATGAGTCAAGCTTATTCACAAGTCAATTAGTGGTTAGCACAGGTAATATCTTCTAGCAACAAAGTAACATTGGGTTAATTTTACAACTTGCCTAAGCTTAACCATGGTGGGACAACCTTCAGGCCTTGTTACAGGTGTCAACCCCTGAGATCAAGGTGTATTTTCTAGGTTACCAAGTCGGAAGTAGGTGATAAGGTAGTTAATCGCAGAAAGGGGAAAAGGGGACTTCATGTATTGATCATATAGTTAGATATTGGTGCAGAGGTCTTTTTTTGCTAGCTTTCAAGAGCTAGAAGTCTTCATTTACTCCAATGTGAGCCTTTGGGATGGAGCATTTAGCCTTGATTTAACATTTCTTCTCCCCTTTTATTTTTTTTTATTTTCATGGTCACTTTCAATAGATATGCCCTTTTTAGGCATGGGACTAGGGGTACATGGCTTTTTATACTTGTCGCTCTTTCCTCTAGCCTTTTTTCAACTTTCTTTGACTTTGGGTTTCTATATATGGGGCTTTCTTTTGCTTTGCTTGGACCTTGTTGAGTGATGCACAACAAGCCAATCATGAATGGGAAGTATGATGAACGGAATATAATGAAAATGGGAAGGATGGAAAAGGTTTTAAGTGTAGTTTGGGATTTGTGGCATGCTACATTTACCTGATTCTCATTGTACAACCTGACTCAAGCGATGACAATACTTATCGAGAGAATCTATGTCCCACCATGGTACAACGAGGCAAAAGGTAAAATTTGTGATTGTTACAAAGTGTTTTTAGATTCCAATTAGTGTTCACCATAGATATGACTAAGTTAAAGCTATCACACAATGTCTAAGCAGGAAACTATACATCAAAACCACAGTGAAGTAACTGAAATGATGCAATCAGACCAAAGCACCAAGTCATGGAAGTGTAGAGCACTAATTGAATGTACATCAATCTGAGGCGTGAATGCTGCAAGTTTTGGTACCGTTGAATGGTCAAAGCTGAAGTTGGCTAGCAAGCCCATGGTGAGCCCAAGACATTATGTAGCAAAGCTTGCAGGATATCATGGAATCCGAGATCTAGCTGACTAAGCAGGGATGCTTCACATCAGATGTGAACTTGAATGTGTTGATATTATGGTAGTTGCGGGAGGTATTAACCTCCACGTGTAACCCTAACAAGAATAGAATATTCCGGGAAGCAAGAAGAAACCCTAAAGAATTGGACATAACCCTAGAAGACAAGTCGGCTAAAGAAAATAATTAATATTGAGTCTTTAGCCTCCAGAAAGAGAAGTTGGCCCAGACAGCTAAGAAAGAGCAGTATAAATACAAGATGCCAGAGCTCATTTGGACACACACAGCTCGCAACTGCAGAAATTTAGTAAGTGCGCAAGTTTGGAGAGTAGTTACAGTTGCAGCTACTACAACTTGTATTTTCGATTTTAGGCTTGGACTTTCTCTTGGTTATGGTTTGGACTTTTTGCTTGGTACGCTTGCTCTGGAGAGTGGTACGCTACCTTTGTTGGCTATTGGGTCTAGGGTTTGCTTCCGGAATTATTCTCTCTATCAAGGTTAAGGTGCTCGAGGGTGGCTTCGACCTATGGTTGGGTGACAATATTGCTATATTGTCTATGGTGAAACAAGCACATCTATTTTTCTAACAGGTTATGGGCCCACACTATCTTCGAACAGTCTAACCGCTGGAAGAGAGATTGGGAGGATTTGCTCAGTTACAGTCGCAGTTGCAATCAAAGTTTTGTTGCAGCAACGAAACCCTAACCCTCTTGTTAAGGCACCTTAAGTGAAGTGATTGACCTAATTTTGGGATAGCCTAGCGCACCTCCTGGTACTCTTAGCAAGCTAAGACGTCAAGTTTGAGTTTTTTATCAAAGTCAAAAGTTGACCAGGTCAAAGTCAAAGGTTGACCAAGTCAAAGCAGTCATGACTAAATCTATGAAGTCAGAAAACAAGTTAGAAGGGGCTTCTAACTTCAGAGCATGGAAGACAAGGATTGATCTCAGCCTTGCCAAGAACAAAGTGTTGGATATCGTGAAAGGAAAGATCGTGGAACCACAGTTTGAAGAAGGAAAAGAGAAGGAACCTCAAAACGTTGCAGTTATGGAGAAATTCAAGGACAATGACATCAATGCCAAGAGTATCATAGTGGACTCTGTAAAAGACCACTTGATACCCTACATCTCTCATCTTGATTCATCTAAGAAGATGTACGATGCCCTAACTAACCTCTTCTCAGTCAGAAACATTGGACAAGTAATGAGTCTGAAGAATGAGCTCTCTGACATGAAAATGAATGATGATGACAGCATAACATCATACTTTGTAAGAATCTCTCAGTTAAGAGATCAACTACAAGCTATTGAAGAAATCATTTCAGAAAAGGAACTGGTAAATATAGTACTCAATGACCTTCCCAAGGCATGGAGTCCATGGCTGCTATTAATTGACTGTTGCACTTATCTAGCTGAGTTTCTAACGTTGTCCAACAAATTTGGTGATTGTTGAAGCCATACACGGCAAATGCTTCTTCCCCACTGCCATACACAGCAATTACAGGAGGATAGAGACAGTACACAGGCCAATTGGGTTGTATGCAGCCCTGGTATGGAAGGAAGAGTCAGGGTTTGTGCGGTTGTTGGACCAGGGGCTGAGTGGTAGTCTGTTCCATCAAGGTAATCGTTAAGTGAAATCATAAAAAAAAATTCCTCCCAACTATTTGGCATTTCGTAGTTCTTTTCATTTGGATGTATCATGGTTAATATTTTTACTAAAAGACTTGTCTCATTCCTTCTTTAATTATGAAATCCTTTTATTAGTGAAATTGTTGTATGAGATATTCCATTCCTTGTCATCTTATGGTTCAAACCGTAGGGGCTTATCTTGGTTAATACCTTTGGCATACATTTTATTTGTTCCCTTCCCGTGTTCACATAATGGCAGCCCTTATCAATCTTAATACTTGCATGAAGAGGTTGTTGATGTATTTAGCATCGGACAAGTACTTTCACATAGGCTTGGTGTCTAGCATGTGGAAGTCGACCCTAATGCCTCTTACAACCTTAGGAAATTCACTTTATGAGTCAATAATTAAAGTGAATGACCTTTTTAATTAACCTAAGTTTAATTAAATTAAATGCCTAAGTTCTTGGTATTAGTAACTTAAGTGAGTTAATTAAATCTTAGTCGTTAGATCTAAAGTGAAGGTGAGATCTAAATCTCAGCCCTTGATCACTTTAGAGATCTAGGATTTAGGATTAACTCAACATAATAAAAGGCAGCCTAAGTGAGAAGATGAGACACACAGACTGAGGAGATCTCATTGATTGGGTGAAGAGCATTTCATCCAAGTGTGAGTAGGCAGGGTCAGAGGAAGGAGCAAAGGGATAGCAAGGGAGATAGCAGCCAGGTGGGTTAGGCTATTTGTTATGATTGTATTTTCCTCAGATGGGCCATTATCCCGGGACGGGAGCCCAGGGTTTTATTTAATAAAATCAACTCAGATCTGGTTTTCCCTTTGGGGTTTTTCCAAGGGTGTTTACCCATATATCTTATGTAATGTGCTTGTGATGAATTCTTATAACCCAACACACAAAGATTAATGCCAATAATTTACTAAACCAGAAATTTATACTTTGATGTTAAAAATTTCAGAATTATGCATACAACCTACAGCTGAGTTATTCAACCAAAAATTGACAGCAAAAGCATACAGTAAACCAAGCACATAAATGGACAAACACCAGATATGTTGATGTTTTGGTAGCTGCGGGAGGATCTTTCCCTCCTAGATGACCTTTCTTAGATGCGGAGAAGATTCTGGACACAAGAAATCCATTGGACAGATGTTGAAATACCCTAGAAGAGAAGTCGACCCAGAAGAATAAAGTATAATGAAAAGACACCTTCCCAGAAGAGAAGTCGGCCTTGCTAGAAGGACAAGAAGAATATAAATAAGGAGGCGCCTTAGCTTATTTGTTCACTCACTCACACTCCCCCAGCTACACAGAAGCAAGGTGCAAGTTTGGAGGAGGTGACGCAGTAGCCGCAGCTGCACAGTTTATTATTTCTCAGTCTTTTGGTATCTCTCTCTTGTGCGCTACTCCTTGAGGAGGTGTGCTACCTTTGTATGGTGTTGTTGCTGCAGCTGGGGTGGTATTTCTGGTTAAGCCAACACTTGTGCTAGGGTTTATCTTATTGGACTTGCTCTGTGAACGAAATCTATCTAAGAAAGGTGGTTGGAATTTTCCCCAATTTGGGGTTTTCCCAGGATAAATCTCGTGTTCTTTTCTGTCTCTTGTTTATGATGCTACTGCTCAGTACACAATATATATGTTAATGGTAACGAAGTAAAAGAACACTAGTAACACTAACACTCTGTAAATAAGGAAAATCCAACATGGCATCTGTTAGCTTTTTAGCTCGGGAGGTACTCTGCATGTTTTGTCTTGTATGCGGATGTTACCTTACGTTGACACTACTAGGCTCTTAACTTTGTAATGGGTTTTTATAAAGTTGTAAAGTGGTTCTTTTATTAAAGTGACTTTTTAATAAAGTGTACCTTCTAATTTTAAAGTGACTTTATTCCATAAAGTGCACTTATGTAATAAAATGAAATGTACTTTAATATTTAAAGTGATTCATTTTGGAGGGAATGAATCGTGACTCTTGATCTTGCAAAAGGCAAGATTAGATCTTGGCCTTTGGATCTAGGGTTTGGGAAAGTGAAAAGACACTTTGGAGGGAAAATGTCATTTTCAGATTTATAAAATGAATGCATTGGGTAGTGTGCAAAACACATGGAGAAAAAGAGAAAGAGAGATTTCTGAGGAGAGTTTGGAGAGGAAAGTGAGCAGCAAGGGTTAGCACAGTTTCCAAGAGAACTTGGGCACAAATCCCAAGGAGGAATTTTCTCTTCTGAAGTGCTGTTGATTTATTTGCTGAACAGGTCATACTGTACGGATCCGTACAGGTCATACAGCAGCGAAAATTGGCATGGAAATCGAGGCAAGAGGTGGCACGGTTTTCGAGTAAATTTTTCTGAGTTTTCTGAATGAGGTCAGTCGTACAGACAGCAAGGTACAGCAGTCCGTTGTGGGCACTTTTCCCAAGGTGTTGTTTCAGCAAATCCGTACAATTGTACGGACTATGGCACGGATTACGAGGCAGAATTTTGGTGGGACTGTTTTTGTGCTGTAAGTGGTTTTTCTCTTGGCTGGAAATGTACTGTGGCTGCTGATAAATCTTTCCTAAAACTAATAGAATCTCTCTCTCTCTTTAGGTTTCCCCACATTGGGGTTTTCCCTGGCATTTGCCTAAATTTCTGAGTTATTAATGGGTGGTTGGATGTTGTTCATTGTGTTTATTTCCACTGCATAATTACTTAATAATGTGTATTTCTGCTTATGGAAATTTCTGAATGTGGGTTTTAGACATATCAGAGTTCATGCAAGACAGTTATCTCTAGGTTGCTAAGTGTATGACAAAATATTAGCTTGCTGATTTTTGTCATTAAAATTTCCACAATATCAGAGCTGGTTACCTTCAGAACAATTTGACCACTGGAAGGAAGATCGTTACAGCAGCACCTTGCAGCGCCTTACAGTTGCAATACTTTGTCAAGCTCGTTGAGCACTATCCCAAGGACGTTGGGAATAATTCATTCACAGAGCAATGTGCCCTAACCTAAGCGCACCCCCTGAAACCCTCAAGCGTACAGTTTCTTGAAGTTTGAAAAATCAAGTTTTTTTCAGTGCTAGGGTTTCTACCGGCGAAAATGTCAATCAGTATGAGAGTTGAGGATAGATTGGATGGAGCAGACAACTTCAGATCCTGGAAGCATAGAATACAACTTATTCTAGAAGAGAATGAATTATTGGATCACGTCAAAAAGATGCTTCCAGAACCCGAAGACAAAGAAGCAAAGGAAAAGTTCAAGAAAAATGAGGTCAAGGCCAAGAGGATCTTGACATACTCAATCAAGGATCACCTGATACCCAATGTATCAGAGCTAAAGACTTCAAAGGAGATGTTTGATGCCCTAACCAGACTCTATGAAAGCAAGAACACCAGTCGAAATCTTACCCTACGGCATCAACTCAAAAATGTGACTCTGAACAAGTCAGAGACGATAGCTAACTTCTTTACAAGGATCTCACAGATCAAAGACCAGTTAGCAGCCATTGGAGATCCAGTAGAAGGTGTTGAACTAGTAACCACTACACTAAATGTTTTCTCTCCCTCTTGGGACCCATTTGTCCAAGGATTTTGTGCAAGAAGGAAGTTACCGAAATTTGACAAGTTATGGGCAGATTGCTCTCAAGAGGAATCTAGATTGATGTCCAAGAAACAAAAGGTAGATGATGAGGAAAACCAAGCACTTGCAACACAATTGAAGAAGAGAAAGGAAAGAGAAGAAGGTAGTCCAAGCAAGTCTAAGAAGCCACGTCGTAAGAGGGATATGTTAAAGGTTCAATGCTTCAATTGCAGGAAGATGGGACATTATGCTGCACAATGTCCTCACAAACATGAGAAGGAAAAGAAGAAGAAGCACCATGCACATGTAGCTGATGTTGAAGAACACAAACCCAAAGATGAAGAATTTGTATTCATTTCAGCACTCACCGGAACCATCACTCAAGGAAGCGATACCTGGCTCATAGATAGCGGTGCTTCCAAGCATATGACTGGATTCAGAAACTCTCTATCAAAATTAACAGAAAAGGACTCTTCACTTCAAGTGGTGATTGGAGACGATTCCAAGCATGCAATCAAAGGTGTTGGAGAAGCCTCCTTACAACTTAATTCAGGTAACCCTCTTTCAATTAAAAATATACTACTTGTACAAGGCTTAAAGAAGAATCTTCTATCTATTTCAGCTTTAGAAGATAAAGGCTTTAGGGTAGCTTTTGTGGATGGCCAAGTCCTTCTATGGCCCAAGAATTCAATCATAAATAAAGCCATTGTGATTGGTGTTCGAGAGGGAGGATTGTATAAGTTGAAGGGACACCAAGAACAAGCCCTTGTACACAATAGTGTTAGTTCCAGTGAACTATGGCACCGAAGTCTTGCTCACTTGAACTATAGATCATTACCAGTTTTGAGCAAAATGGTTACAGGTCTACCAGAAATCCAAGTAGACCATGACGGAGTATGCAAAGGTTGTGCACTTGGCAAGAATGTCAAGGGAAGATTTACAAGCACTGATAGCAAATCCAAAGGTATTTTGGACATCATACACTCCGATGTATGTGGAAAGATGACAGTGCCATCACTTGGAAACTTTGTATACTATGTGTTGTTCATAGACGACTATTCCAGGAAGACATGGATCTCTACTTCTTGAAAGCAAAAGATGAAGTCCTTAACAAGTTTCAAGAGTTCAAGGCTTTAGTTGAGAATCTCTCTAAGAGGAAGATTAAAGTTTTGAGATCTGACAATGGAGGTGAGTACACCTGAAAAGAGTTTAAAGAGTTTTGCCAAGAAACAGGGATTAAGAGCGAGCTTACAACTCCCTACAACCCCCAGCAGAATGGGGTTGCATTAAGAAAGAATAGATCCATCATAGAAGCAGCAAAAGCGATGATACATGACCAGGGCCTACCCATGCACTTATGGGCAGAAGCATCCAGTACGGCTATATACCTGCATAACAGAAGCCCTTGTAAGATATTGGGGAACAAGACACCTGAAGAGGTGTTCACTGGAAAGAAGCCAGAAGTCAGAAACTTGAGGATTTTTGGTTGTCCAGTGTTTATACATGTTCCCAAGGAAAAAAGAACGAAATTGGAACCTTCGGGAAAGAAGGGCACTTTCGTTGGATATAGTGAGACTTCGAAGGCCTATAGAATTTACATTCCAGGGCAGAGACAGATCGAGATTAATCGGGATGTATCATTTGATGAAGATGAAACCTTCATAAGATCAAGGGAATCTCACATAGATGAGGACCAAATAGAGCAAGACTCTCCCAAAGATGCAGTCATGGTAAACTCTACACTTGAAGAAACCATCCCAAAAGTTTAGAATGATATGGTAGAGTCAGAAAGACCTGTAGATCTACCTGAAGAAGCTGTGACTACCAGGAAGAGACCAGCTTGGCTTCGGAACACCTTGCAGGAAGTTGAAGGACATGCAACTCCCAAAGGCTCCTTTAGAGAGAGCAAGAGACCACATAAGTTTTCCAGCTATGTGGCACTAATGAGCAACATCATTGATTCAGAACCTTCCACTTTTGAAGAAGCTACTAAGAAGCCATAATGGAAGGATGCCATGATGGAGGAGTATCACTCCATCATGAAGAATGATGTATGGGAGGTCGTTCCGAGAC
>ML817956.1:103350-120838 GCA_009831015.1 Picea engelmannii
TGTGTGCTGGGTTATAAGATTTCATCATGGTAACAAAGCTCAACCTCTGCGTATAGAAGGAGCCAAGTGACTTGTTGTGTAGACCAGGAAGGGTGATTAGCAAGTGGGATGTGTGACCAAAAAGAGTGTGGGAAACAACTCCAGTTGATTCAAATGGCCAGTGCAGACTTGAGGTATGAAGATAGGTTGGAGGGCGCCTCAAATTTCAGTCCATGGAGGGACTGAATGGATTTGCTGTTAGAGGAGAATGGCTTGTGGGATTTTGCTGAAGGAAAGGCTGTACTCCCAGCTGATCCAGCACAACAAGCAACCCACTTCAAGAAGGATGTGAAGAAAAGACGAATAATTGTGGATGGAGTCAAAGACCGCATTATTCCTCACCTATATGGCAAGAAGACAACCAAGGATATATGGGATGCCCTAATGAAGTTGTACTAGTTTGATAACAGAGCAGGAAGATGCTGCTCAAAGAGAAGCTGAGAAGCACAAAGATGGCCAAGGGAGAGTCGGTGGTTACTTACCTCACAAATTTCACTTAGATCAGATATGAACTGGTAGCTGTGGGAGAGGCCATGGATGAGACTGAGTTGGTGAGCACCGAGGACAACCTTGAATGGCTTCACCAAGGAGTGGGAAGTATTTTTCCGGGGAGTGGTGGTTCGGGAGAAACTCCCTGATTGGGAGAGATTATGGGATGACTTCACCCAGAAGGAGCTGAGAGTTGATGCCACTCAGGGTAGCCAACCAAAGAGTGAAGAGGAGGAGAATGTGGCTCTTCATGTAAAGAAGAGCAGTGGAGTGGGAGGTTCCAAAGATATGGGCAAAGTGAAATGCTTTATATGTCACAAGACTGGCCACTTTGCTAGCGAGTGTCCCAACAAGAAGACGAAGGAGGCAGAGGTAGCAACATCAACATCTTACCGGGATATATGAGTTTGCGGAGAAATTCGAGGAGGATTTTTCTCTGGTTGCCTCTCTTTCGAGCAACAATGTTGCAGAGTTGGAGGACAATGGGGCATGGTTCGCAGACAATGGATCTTCTCGCCATATCACGGGAATGGGGTCGGTATTCCATAGTGTTTCAGAGACGGGCTCAGATTCACATATGGGTAGTGGGGCCGACACCATGCATGCAATAAAGGGGGTTGGATGCGTTAGATTCCAGCTAGAGTCAGGTGGTTCTCTAGAGGTGGATGAGGTGATGTTTGTGCCAGAGTTGAAGGTCAACTTGTTCTCTGTATTAGCTCTAGAGTATAAGGGGTATGCAGTGATGTTCGAGGATGGATAGGTGCTCATACATTCAGAGGGAGCGACTTTGGATGCAACAATGAGGCTTGGCATTGGGAAGGGTATGATGCATAGAGTGCTGGGACAACCTGTAGTGGGATCCAAGGGGATCTTGGATCAAAGATTAGTGTTAGTGGCTGAGTCTTGTGGACGAGTGGCTTCATCCAAGACTGTTAGCTGGTATGACTTGACATTGATGTATGAGTAGATCAGGATATCAGATCAAAGTGTAGCGAAGGTAGTAGAGATGTCTTCTAGTTTAGAGGGAGCAACTACAACAACAACAGATTTGATGGGGTCAAAGATTGATCCAAGTGGAGACACCTCCCTTGCTAAGAGGGAGTGTTAGTTTTTTAGCTCGGTAGGTGTCTTAGCTATGCCTATGTGTCCTAGGCTAGCTGATGGACACACTAATTACCGAGATCAACCTTAGTTATCTTAGCCTAAGTCTAACTTAGGAAATTAGCTAAATTTTCTGTTTTGAGTGGATTGTGGGGCCCAGGCTAGTGGGGCGCACCTCATGAGCTTGTGAGTGGATTGTGGGGTCCATCTAAGGGGGGTGCACCTCCTTGGAGCCTTGGAGGCTGAATTGGCACACAAATCATGGCAGCGAGGTGGCTCATGGAAGGATAAAGGAAGGGGCCGAGGGTGTGAATGACACACATTCTCATTTGTGAGGTTGAGCAAGTGAGAAGAAGAGGGCGCTTGGGCAAGAGAAGGACTGGGCTAGCAGCTGAAGTAGAGGGCGAGTTCTGGGCTATATTGGAGCAGCTAGTGGAGGCCAATTGAGGAGCCATACTGTGCAGCAAAGCAGGCTGAACTCAGGCCAAAGACAACAACTTTTTGGTGGCCGATTTCTGGGCACTTTCTATAGGGAAAAGTAGGCCGAATCTGGTCCAAAATACCTCAGCCAGCCAGGCCGTACCAACCGGCTGAAGTGCAGGCCGTACAGGACCAAAATTGTGCAGACCATACATAGGTCGTACTTGCTGGGCTGTATGAGGCCTAAGTAGGGTCATACAACAACCTTGATGGGTCAAATTTGCTGAGTGAAGAGAGGAAGTTTGTTGAAGGAATTTCTGGAAGAAATTTCTTATTTTTTGCTGTTGTAAATTCTCTTGAAAGACCATAATAGAAGCCCCTCTTAGCTGGTTTTTCCACACACTGAGGTTTCCAGGGTATATCTTGTTGGATTTTCCTTATTTACAGAGCATTAGTGTTACTAGTGTTCTTTTACTTCGTTGCCATTAACATATATACCATGTATTGAACATTAGCAACATAAACAAGAGACATAAAATAACACAAGAGATTTATCCTGGGAAAACCCCAAATGGGGGAAAAACCCAACAACCTTTCTTAGATAGATTCCATTCACAAAACAAGTCCAATTAGATAAACCCTAGCACAAGTGCTAGCTTAACAAAAAATACCACCCCAAGTGCAGCATCAACACCATACAAAGGTAGCACACCTCTTCAAGGAGTAGCGCATAAGAGAGAGATACCGAAAGATTGAGCAATAATAAACTATGCAGCTGCGGCTACTGTGTCACCTCCTCCAAACTTGCACCTTGCTTCTGTGTAGCTGGGAGACTGTAAGTGAGTGAGCAAATGAGCTAAGGCGGCTCCTTATTTATAGTCTTCTTGTCCTTCTAGCGAAGCCGACTTCTCTTCTGGGAAGGTGTCCTTTCATTATACTTTATTCTTCTGGGCCGACTTCTCTTCTAGTGTATTTCAACATCTGTCCAATGGATCTCTTGCTTCCATAATCTTCTCCGCATCTAAGAAAGGTCATCTAGGAGGGAAAGATCCTCCTGCAGCTACCAAAACATCAACACTCCCTCTTAGCTAGGGAGGCATCTTTCACGATGTCTTCATCTGGTAGTCCACTTACTACTCTGCAATATGCTAGCTAGTACAGGGATGCTACAATGCCTTTGGTAGCTCGATTCATCAGGCACAGTCTCTGTGATCAAACGGTAGCACACATAGCTACATCCAAATGATCTAGTAATCTCCATGACAAGCAACTAGTAGCACACAACTACTACAATGTCATCCAATAGATCACAACTGCTGCCAAGTAGTACACAACTACTGTCCAGTGACACACAGTCACTGCCAGTGGAACACATCCACTGTAGTAGCACACAACTACTGTCCAGAGACATGCAGTCTCTGCCAATGGTACTCAACCACCGAAGTAGCACACAACTACTGTCCGGATTCACACAACCTTCGCTAGTGGAACACATCCACCGTAGTAGCACACAACTACTGTCCGGAGTCACACAACCTCCGCTAGTGGAACACATCCACTGAAGTAGCACACAACTACTGGCCGGAGTCACACAGCCTCCGCCAGTGGAACACATCCACCGAAGTAGCACACAACTACTTTACGGAGTTACACGGCCTCCGCCATAGTCTTACGACTATGTGTGTGATGTTTCTTCTCTCAACAGGTATGAGAGTGCATTACCCCCTCAGTCACCTCACGTGACTGATCCAGGGAACCCTTGGCCAGAGGGGTTAGCCGGCATGAGAAGAAACAACACACCTCCCTCTCAACGAGGGTGGACATTCGACAACACTCCAAGCTTGTCCTTGAAGTACTCATACTTCACTCTTGACAAGGGCTTGGTGAGGATGTCCGCTATCTGCTCCTCCGTGGATATGTACTGGAGCTCCACAACTCCTCTCTACACCATGTCCCAGATGTAATGATATTTGATCTCTATATGCTTAGACCTGTCATGGAATACAAGGTTTTCGGTAAGCTTCACACAACTTTGATTGTCACAATGTATCAAAGTTGGCTCCAATTCTAGATCAAATATCCCGGTTAGCAACTTTCGGAGCCACATTGCATCACGGCTTGCCACGCTTGCTGCGATATATTGTGCTTCTGATGTTCTGAGTGCCACTGATGTCTTCTTCCTGCTCAACCATGAGATCATGCCTGATCGCAGACTAAAACAACAACCATAAGTACTCTTCCAATCCATTGCACTCCCTGCCCAGTCAGAATCTGTATATCCCTGCAGCTTCACATCTCCACTTGAGACATATTTCAATCCATATCCAACTGTACCACGAAGGTACCTCAACATATGCTTTGCTGCCATCCAATGTACTTGTCTAGGTTCAACCATGTGTTGACTCAAGGTATTCACTGTAAAGCATATGTTTGGCCTGGTGTTAACTAGGTACATCAAGGATCCAATTAACTGTCTGTACATCGTGGGATCCGCCAAATCTGAAGATTTGTCACTCAAGAGCTTCAGATTTATCGTCATAGGTGTGGTCATGGACTTGCAGTCCATCATCCCGAATTTCTTCAGGATCTCAACAATATATTTTCCTTGGTTAAGGAAAATCTCATTTGATCTCTGCTACATTTCCAATCCCAAGAAGTAATGCATCAAACCTAGATCCTTCATCTCGAACTCTAAAGTGAGCTCCCTCTTACACCCATCAATGAGCTTCTCGTCCCCTGTTAGAAACATGTTATCTACATATAGAACCAAGATCAATGGGCATCCATCCTCAACCTTATAGTAAAGGTTAGGATCTGCCTCACTCTTGGTAAATCCCAAGCTCATCAAATATCCATCTATCCTGGCATACCATGCCCTAGGTGCTTGCTTCAGCCCATACAAGGCCTTCTTCAGTCTGTACACATGGGATTCCTTCCCATGGATCACGAAGCCTTGTGACTGTTCTATGTACACTTCTTCCTCTATTACACCATTCAAGAAAACAGTCTTGACGTCCATCTGGTGTAATTTCCATCCCATTGCGGAAGCAATCACAATGATTGATCTAATGGAAGTGTATTTTGCTATAGGAGCAAAGGTTTCGTCATAGTCTTCTCCCTCTTTCTGAGAGAACCCTCTAGCCACAAACCTTTCCTTGTACTTCTCTATGCTGTCGTCTACAACATGCTTGATCTTGTAGATCCATTTGGAAGTCACAACTGACTTCCCTTCTGGTCTCGGAACGACCTCCCATACATCATTCTTCATGATGGAGTGATACTCCTCCATCATGGCATCCTTCCATTATGGCTTCTTAGTAGCTTCTTCAAAAGTGGAAGGTTCTGAATCAATGATGTTGCTCATTAGTGCCACATAGCTGGAAAACTTATGTGGTCTCTTGCTCTCTCTAAAGGAGCCTTTGGGAGTTGCATGTCCTTCAACTTCCTGCAAGGTGTTCCGAAGCCAAGCTGGTCTCTTCCTGGTAGTCACAGCTTCTTCAGGTAGATCTACAGGTCTTTCTGACTCTACCATATCATTCTAAACTTTTGGGATGGTTTCTTCAAGTGTAGAGTTTACCATGACTGCATCTTTGGGAGAGTCTTGCTCTATTTGGTCCTCATCTATGTGAGATTCCCTTGATCTTATGAAGGTTTCATCTTCATCAAATGATACATCCCGATTAATCTCGATCTGTCTCTGCCCTGGAATGTAAATTCTATAGGCCTTCGAAGTCTCACTATATCCAACGAAAGTGCCCTTCTTTCCCGAAGGTTCCAATTTCGTTCTTTTTTCCTTGGGAACATGTATAAACACTGGACAACCAAAAATCCTCAAGTTTCTGACTTCTGGCTTCTTTCCAGTGAACACCTCTTCAGGTGTCTTGTTCCCCAATATCTTACAAGGGCTTCTGTTATGCAGGTATATAGCCGTACTGGATGCTTCTGCCCATAAGTGCATGGGTAGGCCCTGGTCATGTATCATCGCTTTTGCTGCTTCTATGATGGATCTATTCTTTCTTAATGCAACCCCATTCTGCTGGGGGTTGTAGGGAGTTGTAAGCTCGCTCTTAATCCCTGTTTCTTGGCAAAACTCTTTAAACTCTTTTCAGGTGTACTCACCTCCATTGTCAGATCTCAAAACTTTAATCTTCCTCTTAGAGAGATTCTCAACTAAAGCCTTGAACTCTTGAAACTTGTTAAGGACTTCATCTTTTGCTTTCAAGAAGTAGAGATCCATGTCTTCCTGGAATAGTCGTCTATGAACAACACATAGTATACAAAGTTTCCAAGTGATGGCACTGTCATCTTTCCACATACATCGGAGTGTATGATGTCCAAAATACCTTTGGATTTGCTATCAGTGCTTGTAAATCTTCCCTTGACATTCTTGCCAAGTGCACAACCTTTGCATACTCCGTCATGGTCTACTTGGATTTCTGGTAGACCTGTAACCATTTTGCTCAAAACTGGTAATGATCTATAGTTCAAGTGAGCAAGACTTCGGTGCCATAGTTCACTGGAACTAACACTATTGTGTACAAGGGCTTGTTCTTGGTGTCCCTTCAACTTATACAATCCTCCCTCTCGAACACCAATCACAATGGCTTTATTTATGATTGAATTCTTGGGCCATAGAAGGACTTGGCCATCCACAAAAGCTACCCTAAAGCCTTTATCTTCTAAAGCTGAAATAGATAGAAGATTCTTCTTTAAGCCTTGTACAAGTAGTATATTTTTAATTGAAAGAGGGTTACCTGAATTAAGTTGTAAGGAGGCTTCTCCAACACCTTTGATTGCATGCTTGGAATCGTCTCCAATCACCACTTGAAGTGAAGAGTCCTTTTCTGTTAATTTTGATAGAGAGTTTCTGAATCCAGTCATATGCTTGGAAGCACCGCTATCTATGAGCCAGGTATCGCTTCCTTGAGTGATGGTTCCGGTGAGTGCTGAAATGAATACAAATTCTTCATCTTTGGGTTTGTGTTCTTCAACATCAGCTACATGTGCATGGTGCTTCTTCTTCTTTTCCTTCTCATGTTTGTGAGGACATTGTGCAGCATAATGTCCCATCTTCCTGCAATTGAAGCATTGAACCTTTAACATATCCCTCTTACGACGTGGCTTCTTAGACTTGCTTGGACTACCTTCTTCTCTTTCCTTTCTCTTCTTCAATTGTGTTGCAAGTGCTTGGTTTTCCTCATCATCTACCTTTTGTTTCTTGGACATCAATCTAGATTCCTCTTGAGAGCAATCTGCCCATAACTTGTCAAATTTCGGTAACTTCCTTCTTGCACAAAATCCTTGGACAAATGGGTCCCAAGAGGGAGAGAAAACATTTAGTGTAGTGGTTACTAGTTCAACACCTTCTACTGGATCTCCAATGGCTGCTAACTGGTCTTTGATCTGTGAGATCCTTGTAAAGAAGTTAGCTATCGTCTCTGACTTGTTCAGAGTCACATTTTTGAGTTGATGCCGTAGGGTAAGATTTCGACTGGTGTTCTTGCTTTCATAGAGTCTGGTTAGGGCATCAAACATCTCCTTTGAAGTCTTTAGCTCTGATACATTGGGTATCAGGTGATCCTTGATTGAGTATGTCAAGATCCTCTTGGCCTTGACCTCATTTTTCTTGAACTTTTCCTTTGCTTCTTTGTCTTCGGGTTCTGGAAGCATCTTTTTGACGTGATCCAATAATTCATTCTCTTCTAGAATAAGTTGTATTCTATGCTTCCAGGATCTGAAGTTGTCTGCTCCATCCAATCTATCCTCAACTCTCATACTGATTGACATTTTCGCCGGTAGAAACCCTAGCACTGAAAAAAACTTGATTTTTCAAACTTCAAGAAACTGTACGCTTGAGGGTTTCAGGGGGTGCGCTTAGGTTAGGGCACATTGCTCTGTGAATGAATTATTCCCAACGTCCTTGGGATAGTGCTCAACGAGCTTGACAAAGTATTGCAACTGTAAGGCGCTGCAAGGTGCTGCTGTAACGATCTTCCTTCCAGTGGTCAAATTGTTCTGAAGGTAACCAGCTCTGATATTGTGGAAATTTTAATGACAAAAATCAGCAAGCTAATATTTTGTCATACACTTAGCAACCTAGAGATAACTGTCTTGCATGAACTCTGATATGTCTAAAACCCACATTCAGAAATTTCCATAAGCAGAAATACACATTATTAAGTAATTATGCAGTGGAAATAAACACAATGAACAACATCCAACCACCCATTAATAACTCAGAAATTTAGGCAAATGCCAGGGAAAACCCCAATGTGGGGAAACCTAAAGAGAGAGAGAGATTCTATTAGTTTTAGGAAAGATTTATCAGCAGCCACAGTACATTTCCAGCCAAGAGAAAAACCACTTACAGCACAAAAACAGTCCCACCAAAATTCTGCCTCGTAATCCGTGCCATAGTCCGTACAATTGTACGGATTTGCTGAAACAACACCTTGGGAAAAGTGCCCACAACGGACTGCTGTACCTTGCTGTCTGTACGACTGACCTCATTCAGAAAACTCAGAAAAATTTACTCGAAAACCGTGCCACCTCTTGCCTCGATTTCCATGCCAATTTTCGCTGCTGTATGACCTGTACGGATCCGTACAGTATGACCTGTTCAGCAAATAAATCAACAGCACTTCAGAAGAGAAAATTCCTCCTTGGGATTTGTGCCCAAGTTCTCTTGGAAACTGTGCTAACCCTTGCTGCTCACTTTCCTCTCCAAACTCTCCTCAGAAATCTCTCTTTCTCTTTTTCTCCATGTGTTTTGCACACTACCCAATGCATTCATTTTATAAATCTGAAAATGACATTTTCCCTCCAAAGTGTCTTTTCACTTTCCCAAACCCTAGATCCAAAGGCCAAGATCTAATCTTGCCTTTTGCAAGATCAAGAGTCACGATTCATTCCCTCCAAAATGAATCACTTTAAATATTAAAGTACATTTCATTTTATTACATAAGTGCACTTTATGGAATAAAGTCACTTTAAAATTAGAAGGTACACTTTATTAAAAAGTCACTTTAATAAAAGAACCACTTTACAACTTTATAAAAACCCATTACAAAGTTAAGAGCCTAGTAGTGTCAACGTAAGGTAACATCCGCATACAAGACAAAACATGCAGAGTACCTCCCGAGCTAAAAAGCTAACAGATGCCATGTTGGATTTTCCTTATTTACAGAGTGTTAGTGTTACTAGTGTTCTTTTACTTCGTTACCATTAACATATATATTGTGTACTGAGCAGTAGCATCATAAACAAGAGACAGAAAAGAACACGAGATTTATCCTGGGAAAACCCCAAATTGGGGAAAATTCCAACCACCTTTCTTAGATAGATTTCGTTCACAGAGCAAGTCCAATAAGATAAACCCTAGCACAAGTGTTGGCTTAACCAGAAATACCACCCCAGCTGCAGCAACAACACCATACAAAGGTAGCACACCTCCTCAAGGAGTAGCGCACAAGAGAGAGATACCAAAAGACTGAGAAATAATAAACTGTGCAGCTGCGGCTACTGCGTCACCTCCTCCAAACTTGCACCTTGCTTCTGTGTAGCTGGGGGAGTGTGAGTGAGTGAACAAATAAGCTAAGGCGCCTCCTTATTTATATTCTTCTTGTCCTTCTAGCAAGGCCGACTTCTCTTCTGGGAAGGTGTCTTTTCATTATACTTTATTCTTCTGGGTCGACTTCTCTTCTAGGGTATTTCAACATCTGTCCAATGGATTTCTTGTGTCCAGAATCTTCTCCGCATCTAAGAAAGGTCATCTAGGAGGGAAAGATCCTCCCGCAGCTACCAAAACATCAACATATCTGGTGTTTGTCCATTTATGTGCTTGGTTTACTGTATGCTTTTGCTGTCAATTTTTGGTTGAATAACTCAGCTGTAGGTTGTATGCATAATTCTGAAATTTTTAACATCAAAGTATAAATTTCTGGTTTAGTAAATTATTGGCATTAATCTTTGTGTGTTGGGTTATAAGAATTCATCACAAGCACATTACATAAGATATATGGGTAAACACCCTTGGAAAAACCCCAAAGGGAAAACCAGATCTGAGTTGATTTTATTAAATAAAACCCTGGGCTCCCGTCCCGGGATAATGGCCCATCTGAGGAAAATACAATCATAACAAATAGCCTAACCCACCTGGCTGCTATCTCCCTTGCTATCCCTTTGCTCCTTCCTCTGACCCTGCCTACTCACACTTGGATGAAATGCTCTTCACCCAATCAATGAGATCTCCTCAGTCTGTGTGTCTCATCTTCTCACTTAGGCTGCCTTTTATTATGTTGAGTTAATCCTAAATCCTAGATCTCTAAAGTGATCAAGGGCTGAGATTTAGATCTCACCTTCACTTTAGATCTAACGACTAAGATTTAATTAACTCACTTAAGTTACTAATACCAAGAACTTAGGCATTTAATTTAATTAAACTTAGGTTAATTAAAAAGGTCATTCACTTTAATTATTGACTCATAAAGTGAATTTCCTAAGGTTGTAAGAGGCATTAGGGTCGACTTCCACATGCTAGACACCAAGCCTATGTGAAAGTACTTGTCCGATGCTAAATACATCAACAACCTCTTCATGCAAGTATTAAGATTGATAAGGGCTGCCATTATGTGAACACGGGAAGGGAACAAATAAAATGTATGCCAAAGGTATTAACCAAGATAAGCCCCTACGGTTTGAACCATAAGATGACAAGGAATGGAATATCTCATACAACAATTTCACTAATAAAAGGATTTCATAATTAAAGAAGGAATGAGACAAGTCTTTTAGTAAAAATATTAACCATGATACATCCAAATGAAAAGAACTACGAAATGCCAAATAGTTGGGAGGAATTTTTTTTTATGATTTCACTTAACGATTACCTTGATGGAACAGACTACCACTCAGCCCCTGGTCCAACAACCGCACAAACCCTGACTCTTCCTTCCATACCAGGGCTGCATACAACCCAATTGGCCTGTGTACTGTCTCTATCCTCCTGTAATTGCTGTGTATGGCAGTGGGGAAGAAGCATTTGCCGTGTATGGCTTCAACAATCACCAAATTTGTTGGACAACGTTAGAAACTCAGCTAGATAAGTGCAACAGTCAATTAATAGCAGCCATGGACTCCATGCCTTGGGAAGGTCATTGAGTACTATATTTACCAGTTCCTTTTCTGAAATGATTTCTTCAATAGCTTGTAGTTGATCTCTTAACTGAGAGATTCTTACAAAGTATGATGTTATGCTGTCATCATCATTCATTTTCATGTCAGAGAGCTCATTCTTCAGACTCATTACTTGTCCAATGTTTCTGACTGAGAAGAGGTTAGTTAGGGCATCGTACATCTTCTTAGATGAATCAAGATGAGAGATGTAGGGTATCAAGTGGTCTTTTACAGAGTCCACTATGATACTCTTGGCATTGATGTCATTGTCCTTGAATTTCTCCATAACTGCAACGTTTTGAGGTTCCTTCTCTTTTCCTTCTTCAAACTGTGGTTCCACGATCTTTCCTTTCACGATATCCAACACTTTGTTCTTGGCAAGGCTGAGATCAATCCTTGTCTTCCATGCTCTGAAGTTAGAAGCCCCTTCTAACTTGTTTTCTGACTTCATAGATTTAGTCATGACTGCTTTGACTTGGTCAACCTTTGACTTTGACCTGGTCAACTTTTGACTTTGATAAAAAACTCAAACTTGACGTCTTAGCTTGCTAAGAGTACCAGGAGGTGCGCTAGGCTATCCCAAAATTAGGTCAATCACTTCACTTAAGGTGCCTTAACAAGAGGGTTAGGGTTTCGTTGCTGCAACAAAACTTTGATTGCAACTGCGACTGTAACTGAGCAAATCCTCCCAATCTCTCTTCCAGCGGTTAGACTGTTCGAAGATAGTGTGGGCCCATAACCTGTTAGAAAAATAGATGTGCTTGTTTCACCATAGACAATATAGCAATATTGTCACCCAACCATAGGTCGAAGCCACCCTCGAGCACCTTAACCTTGATAGAGAGAATAATTCCGGAAGCAAACCCTAGACCCAATAGCCAACAAAGGTAGCGTACCACTCTCCAGAGCAAGCGTACCAAGCAAAAAGTCCAAACCATAACCAAGAGAAAGTCCAAGCCTAAAATCGAAAATACAAGTTGTAGTAGCTGCAACTGTAACTACTCTCCAAACTTGCGCACTTACTAAATTTCTGCAGTTGCGAGCTGTGTGTGTCCAAATGAGCTCTGGCATCTTGTATTTATACTGCTCTTTCTTAGCTGTCTGGGCCAACTTCTCTTTCTGGAGGCTAAAGACTCAATATTAATTATTTTCTTTAGCCGACTTGTCTTCTAGGGTTATGTCCAATTCTTTAGGGTTTCTTCTTGCTTCCCGGAATATTCTATTCTTGTTAGGGTTACACGTGGAGGTTAATACCTCCCGCAACTACCATAATATCAACACATTCAAGTTCACATCTGATGTGAAGCATCCCTGCTTAGTCAGCTAGATCTCGGATTCCATGATATCCTGCAAGCTTTGCTACATAATGTCTTGGGCTCACCATGGGCTTGCTAGCCAACTTCAGCTTTGACCATTCAACGGTACCAAAACTTGCAGCATTCACGCCTCAGATTGATGTACATTCAATTAGTGCTCTACACTTCCATGACTTGGTGCTTTGGTCTGATTGCATCATTTCAGTTACTTCACTGTGGTTTTGATGTATAGTTTCCTGCTTAGACATTGTGTGATAGCTTTAACTTAGTCATATCTATGGTGAACACTAATTGGAATCTAAAAACACTTTGTAACAATCACAAATTTTACCTTTTGCCTCGTTGTACCATGGTGGGACATAGATTCTCTCGATAAGTATTGTCATCGCTTGAGTCAGGTTGTACAATGAGAATCAGGTAAATGTAGCATGCCACAAATCCCAAACTACACTTAAAACCTTTTCCATCCTTCCCATTTTCATTATATTCCGTTCATCATACTTCCCATTCATGATTGGCTTGTTGTGCATCACTCAACAAGGTCCAAGCAAAGCAAAAGAAAGCCCCATATATAGAAACCCAAAGTCAAAGAAAGTTGAAAAAAGGCTAGAGGAAAGAGCGACAAGTATAAAAAGCCATGTACCCCTAGTCCCATGCCTAAAAAGGGCATATCTATTGAAAGTGACCATGAAAATAAAAAAAAATAAAAGGGGAGAAGAAATGTTAAATCAAGGCTAAATGCTCCATCCCAAAGGCTCACATTGGAGTAAATGAAGACTTCTAGCTCTTGAAAGCTAGCAAAAAAAGACCTCTGCACCAATATCTAACTATATGATCAATACATGAAGTCCCCTTTTCCCCTTTCTGCGATTAACTACCTTATCACCTACTTCCGACTTGGTAACCTAGAAAATACACCTTGATCTCAGGGGTTGACACCTGTAACAAGGCCTGAAGGTTGTCCCACCATGGTTAAGCTTAGGCAAGTTGTAAAATTAACCCAATGTTACTTTGTTGCTAGAAGATATTACCTGTGCTAACCACTAATTGACTTGTGAATAAGCTTGACTCATCACTATGTGTGAGGGTTCAATGTTTGCTTAGCCATTTATGTGTGGAGAATTTGTTTCTTGGAGCCTTTGGAGGGGATCTCTTGCAGGTTTTTGGAGACCATTCAAGCTGGGAGCTCTAGTGGATTGCTAGCTACTTGAGAAAGTTATAATGTCCTTTTAATTTTTGTTTTTCTAGTTTGGAGCTATACGCTAAAAACGTCCTAGCTGAGTTATAGCATAGTTTTCTTCATTTAGGCAGAAATTCCTCTTAGATTTGTAGATTGTGGAGCTTCGTTGGGAGTCTACATCCTCTTCTTTCTCTTACACTTGGTCTTTCTATCCAGGGTTTGAAAGCTTGATCCCTCAGGCCCTAACCCTTGGATTTTTAGCTAAGAAACTCTCTTTTTGGTTACTTGTATTGGATCCCATAGCCCTAGGTTAGTTTAGGCAGTGGTCTTTTTCATTTTTCAGCCAATAAAATTTTAAATCTGCCCCTTAAATTTATTTCTAGCAGTCTGATCAAGGTTTGTAGGCTTAATTTTAATATCAGGTTGTTATGAAGGGGGGTTTTGCCTTGCATTTCTCAGGCAATTCATTTGGCTGTTTGCCCCTCTTCTTATAAATGCAAATCGCTGCCCATTATGCTCATCTTCAGATTTGATTTGCCTTATTTCTTTCCCCACGATCTAGCTGATTCTTTTTCTTGTGAATAGTGGAAATATTTCCAGATTTAAAGGGTGAAGTAAGTTCAATAATTTTCTGCTGCAAATCAGGCATTCTTCTCCTTTATTTCTGCTAAACAAATTGATTTTTTTTTTTGGTTTATTTTATGGTACACTAACTCTGTGCTGTTTGTACCCATCTTATTTCTGCAGAAAGGGGCCAGAATTGGTAAATTTTCAGCTTGCTAACACCACCAGATTTTTTGGACAGCAGGCTGTCCTAAATCTGGTTTCATTTTCTGCCTTAAATTAAATGTTTACACAGTAGATAGCTCAACAGATTTGTGCAGAATTTTTTTGGATCTTTTCTTGGATAATTGACCATAAAAATCTGCTCACACTAACCACTCAACGCACATTCAGATCTGTAGCTGTTTCCTGCTTAAAATCTGTTTTAAGGGACTAAATATGTGAATGCATTTAACCCTGAACATGCCAGCATATTAACCATTACTCACATGCTGTAACTCGGCAATTTAAATTAGATGGTGATGTTGAATATTAGGAATTAGATCAGAAAATTTTCAGATCTTCTTTTCTCATAGCAGATTTACATCTTGCACTGGTTAACCTCATGCATTAAAAAAAAATTAAACTCACATCTCAGCTCTTCACATTATGAATGGTTAATCAGACATATGGATTGGAATGGTCATGTCTAATTTCTACCTTTATGTGCAAGTAATGAACAGTCTTGATTATAACTGCAAGTTTTCTTCATTTTAACAAGCTCAATTCATACATATGCAAACACTTCCCAACACACATTTCACTTGCAGTACCAAATATTTTTTTTATGGTTCATATGGCATAGTCTTGGGAGTTTATGTGATGGAATAGTGGATGAAATAATTGCTCATTTTTATGCTTTCATGCTTCAGTGATATAGACTCTGAGAATTGGTGTATGCTCTCCCATTGCGCCTAGCAGTGATCTTTGGGATAAAAAACCATTCTCTAAGTCTGTAGTCTAGTAGAGAACTAAATTATGCTTTTTCATTGTGCCTAGCAACGATCTTTGGGATCAGAATAGTTCTCTGCTAGGTCTGTTTGAATATTGTATATGGTACATTCAGATTTCTTCATCATTTTTTATGGCATTCACATTTACAAGCACTTAATCATTAGAACAATTCATCACAATGAACATGGTTATCTTGGTATGAATGACATTATGATTACTCACTGCACTTTACATTTGAATGCTCCAGTTAATGTATAAATCTGCAAGCACCTTCTTTTGGATCGACACTTACACACTTGAACAAATTGCAACATTTTCATTTTAGAAGACTCACACTTGAGAAAATTTGCAGCACTAATCGAACTAATTAAATCCAAAACCTCCATTTGCAACATCTAAAAATCCATTACTAGCATGAAGCAATTTGTGATAACCAAATCTGGCTCACGAGTTAAATATCCAAAATACTTGGAATATAAAGATATCCATAAGGATAATAAATAATATATAAATGTATATGAGAATGAATAAGGTAGTATGAATGATTACAAATGAGAAATGAGGGCTGTATATATACCCATGTAAGGGTGCCCTTTCATAAGAGACATGACCTTTCATCAGGAAGGTGTCTCTTCATAACATATTTAGTTATTGAGTATTAATTATTATTATTTAATCATTATCTATTTCTATCTATTTATATGTATATTTGAGTTCATAACATTGCCTTCCTCTTTTGAAATGCTTTGTCCTCAAAGCATAGTGATGGAAAGGTTGGACGTCTTTTTCTTTGGCTTGTAATGTCGTCACATCAATCTTTGTTCTGTCGTAGTTGATGATACAAGACAATATGAAGCTTCGCGTGTTGAGCAAATTTTTCGAACCGTAAGAGGATTGGACCATCCTAATTCAATCCTTTGCGGAACATTGCACTTCCACGATGAGCTGTTAACATGAGACTTAATTGCGTCGGTATCAATATTTTTCGGACAATAATTTAGTTGTTCCTGACCTTAAGTGATATTGATACTCTGATTGTTTAAGATATTTGCTTTTATGATTTGGATGTCGATAAGGAGTTCTTATAACATTATTTTGCCTTATCATGCTTGTAGTGTTTTTTGGTTTAATTTCGGTATATGATTTTCTTCACGCATTGATGTTGCTTGGTTAATTGATGAACTTTTATTAGTATGTACACTTGGAGTTTCCTCGTTTGTAGTCCAACATCCCTATATGTCTTTTCTTCAACTGGATTGGCATCTTCTTGAGTTGTGACGTGGATTGGATCTGTATTTGTTCCTTTTTCCACAACTTGGATTTTTACTCCTTAGGACCTTGATGTTTCCTTCTAGATTTGTTCTAACTTGTTTTCCAACAACCTCTTATCATTCTTAAGCGTCTTAATTTGCATTAGTAGGTTTTGATTATGATTTTTTAAATGCAAATTTTCTTCATTATTTGATTTTTGGATATCTTTAATGTCTAGATTTTCAAGTTTCTCTTCTTTCAACTTTCTGATTTGTTGTAGTAGCCCTTGATTAAGGTTCTTCAAACGAGAATTTTCGTCATTTTTTTCTAATAGGTTCTTCTCAAGAGCTTGATTCTCTTGTTCCAACTTTTGAACGTATTGTTTTCTATCCTTTGACTTCTTGATCTCTGTAAGTAGTTTTTGGCTATGGTCTTTTAAGCGAGAAATTTCTTCGTTTTTATTTGTGATAATTTCGTCAATTTTTTTTTGCACCCTTGATATTGACTTTTGATTTACGTGAAGAATCACCTTCGAGATATCATTAAAGTCTTTTGATGAAGATATTATCGATTTTGACCTCATAGTAGTGTCTTGAAATGTCATCATCTTCCTCATATAGGGAAATGTCACAAACTTTTTCTCCATGTTTAAGATGAAGTACCTCGATTTTTAAACCAGGGTAACTCGAGAATGATGTCAATTTCTTCTTTATACATAGTTGTAACATTGAATTGAGATATATATTCATATTAATCATTTGTCACTTGTAACTCGTTAATTTCATATAGTTACGTGTGAAAAATATCTTCCTTTTCAATTATATTCGACTGTGAAATTAATAATTGATTTGCCAAATTAATTTTAATATAATTCTCATCATGAGTCATGCTGATGGCGACGTTAAGCTCTTTTCCTTGAATACTTCCCTTTAATGTAAATGAATCAAAACATGAAGTGCGA
>ML817957.1:67655-83621 GCA_009831015.1 Picea engelmannii
TCCATATTTACTTCTTATCAACCATGAAAAAACAATAATGAGTCATATTTACATCAAACACTATTGGTTCCATTACCCAAAACTTTGTGCTACGGGTCTTTCTTCAAGGGTTGACATCAATGACAACCAACCTTAATCAACATCATCAAATGTGATGCCTTTGTCTGTTTGCCAAAAAATAAATGCTAAAGTTCAACCTTCCAATCTAAAAATCATTCAGCTCGATCGGACGAATGTTAAGGTAATTGGTGAATTAAAAAGTGTACTTGTTAGGCTATCCTCTAATGCTAAGGTTCACCAGATTATTAATATCATTGTTGTTGACAACCCTGAAGTGTACGGTTTATTTTTAAGCACGGATTGGTCTGAATAGTTCCATGGATACTTTGCGACATATTGGTCCCATTTGTGGCTACCAGAGAATGGAAAGCC
This sequence comes from Picea engelmannii, assembly GCA_009831015.1. NCBI lineage: Eukaryota > Viridiplantae > Streptophyta > Pinopsida > Pinales > Pinaceae > Picea > Picea engelmannii. The sequence goes on from ML817957.1 coordinate 68,088, forward strand.
AAACAAAATTAGGATTAATCATGAGTGTTACCTCAAGCACACCGTGACCGATTTAAATGACACTAATGAACCATTTACTGCTTCCACTAATTCACTTGAAATGCATGGAATGAACACCTTTTTCGGTAACTTCATGGCAGAAACTTCCATCATCACTGATCCAGAACAACAGTCGGAACTCATGACATGCACACAGTTAGCATCTCTACCTAATTTTCCTAACACGGCCGATGAAGCTCACATATGGTATCTCTACTTTGATGGATCCAAATCTGAAGAAGGATTTGGTGCAAGATGTGTACTCATCGACCCAGTAGGTAATAAAAATTTGATCACTTGCTGATTAGAATTTGAATGTGCAAACAACACTGTCGAATACGAGGCACTTCTACAAGGACTTAAGAAGGCAGTAGATGTTAATGTACAGAACTTAATGGTATTCGATGATTCATAAATTGTGGTCAGACAGGTAAGAAATTCCATACATTTCTTATCGCCACACCTGAAAAGTTATCAAGCTGAGGTATGGAATCTAATGCACATATTTTTTTCATTTAAAATTAAGTCCATTCCAAGATCAAACAAATCTTAGGCTGACTTGTTAGTTAACGTCGCTTCCAAACTTTTTCCCGCAGAAGGTATTTCTCCAAACACATTTTCAATTGAGTTATTTTTCAAACCATCAGTCCCAGACAACGTCACTAACTGGAGAGTGTTCGATGATGATCAGAAGATCATTAGTTTTTTGCACATGGAGGACACTTTCCAAGGTGTGGTTATCGATGAGGGCACCCACGATGAAGATCTATGTAATTTTACGGTAATATCAGACCCGAGGTCTCCTGAATCAACATCAGATCTAGTAAATTATATCCCTAAATCCGTGGTACGATTAGAAATTTTTTATGATTTGCATGAAAAATTCAGGAAATCAGTAAATTGTAAAACAAATAGTTCTTCCTTGACCCATGAAAAAATAAATCTAGGGACTAAAGATAATCCACAATGTATCAATCTGGGAACGGGATGTTCCGAGCAAGAGAAGTCAGCCTTTATAAAATTGTTTAAATAATTCAAGGATGTCTTTGCTTGGACATACGATGATTTAAAAAAATTTGACCCTAACATTATACAACACATAATCCCCATGAAACCCCAGACTCAACCTTTTTAGTAGAAGTTGAGAAAGATGCACCCTAAACTCTAACCCACGATCAATTAAGAACTAAACAAACTATTGAATGCAAAGATAATCTTCCCAGTAAGACACACACAATGGGTATTTAATCTTGTCCCTGTAAGGAAGAAAAGTAGCGAAATTTGACTCTGTGTCGATTTTCGAAACTTAAACCGAGTGTCTGTCAAAGACAATTATCCTGTTCCTCCAATGGAACGAATTCTCCAGTAGGTATCTGGCTCTGAATGATTGTCACTACTAGACGATTTTTCAGGGTACAACCAGGTCCTCATGTCTCCCCCAGACCAATTGAAAACTACCTTTCGTACCCCATGGGGTACCTATGCCTACAGAAAAATGCCTTTTGGACTTATAAATGTCAGGGCCACCTTCTAGAGAGAAATGGATATTTATTTTTGTGTCTCATCAATCAATCCGTAGTGGTCTATCTTGATGACGTTATTGTTTTCTCAAAAAATAAGAGAGATCACTTATCCCATCTAAGGTTTGTTCTACAACGATGTCGCAAGTACGGCATATGTCTAAATCCTATGAAGTCTATCTTTGCAGTGGAACAAGGAAAAATTCTTGGATTCAAAGTATCCAATGAAGGGATGATCATCGATCTCGAAAGAACTCAAGCCATTTCCAAGCTTCCTCCCCCCTCCTCCAAAAAATCCATTCAATCTTTTCTAGGTCAAATAATTTTTGTCAGAAGGTTTGTCCCAAGTTTCTCGGAAATGGTAAGGACATTGCAAAACTTAATCAAAAAGGATGTTCAATGTCATTGGGGACCGCAGGAAAGTCAAGATTTTGACTCCATCAAAAAATCCATAGTGGAGGCTCCCTCCCTAATGAGCCCTAATTTTTCACAAGATTTCACTCTTTATACTTTCACCTCTAATCGATCTTATGCCGATGTGCTGACCCAACAGAATGTTGAAAGCAACGAAATCCCCATTACCTTTATGAGCTCAACCTTCAAGGGAGCATAACTTAATTACTCAGCTATAGATCAACAAGCTTATGTTGTTTTTAAAGAAGTAAAATATTTTTTATCATATCTACTGAAATCCAAAACTAAAGTCATTGTGCCTTACCCTGCTGTTAGAAACTTGTTAGTACAAAAGGAACTGAGTGAAAAATGGGCAAACTGGATGACATCGTTCCAAGAGTGTGACCTCAAGATTACCCCTGCACAAATTTGTAGAGGCCAAGGTCTATGTAAATTAGTGGTTGATTCAGTTGAAGAGCAGCAAAGTCAAATTAGTGTTTTAACTGAAAATTGGCATAGTCAAAGTCAAATATGTTGTGCACAAGATGTTGCTAATTCTTGGTTTGATGACATTAAGTTTTATCTAACACACGGTTCTGCTCCTCGCCATATTGATCCGAAAAAAAGAAGAGCATTAAGACTAAAATTTGCACCTTTCCAGCTGGTAAATGGCGTATTATTCCGTAAACATTTTGGTGAAGTCCTTATGCATTGTCTGGAAAGAGATGAAGGAGATAAAGTGTTATCTGAATTGCATACAGGAGAAGCTGGTGGGCACTTCGGTGGAGACACTATTTCTCACAAAGTATTAAGATCAGGGTATTATTGGCCCACATTATTCAAATATGCCCGTGCATTATGTCGTAAATGCATAATCTTCCAAAAGGCTTCTAGACGAGTGCAAAAGGTAGCATTTCCGCTGCAACCTGTTTTGGTAGATTTCCCTTTTCAGTAATGGGGTCTTGACATCATTGGCCCTATCAAACCCACTTCCTCACAGTAGCATAAATACATCATTACAGCAATGGACTATTTTACCAGATGGTCTAAGGCTGCACCATTAAAAGTGGTAAACACCAGTCAGGTAATATCTTTCCTTAATTCAAACATCATTACTCGATTCGGTATTCCTGAATTTTTGGTCTTCGATAATGCTTCCTATTTTTCATCCCTCGATATGAGTTCCTTTGCTTTAGAAAAAGGGATAAAACTGAAATATTATGCCATCTATTACCCCCAAGGAAACGGTTTAGCAAAATCAACAAACAAAAACCTGATCAAAATCATCAAGAGGACAGTTTCCGAAAACCACAAAAATTGGCACAACGTGCTTTTTAATGCAATCTAGGATGATAGGGTGACTCCGAAAACCATTGTTGGTAATTCCCCCTTCTTTCTTGTCTACAAAAGAGAAGCAATTCTCCCTCCTCATGTCCTGCTTCCATCGCTGCAATTATCACAGCAAGTTCAGGAAAAGAATTGTCCTCCTCTTGAAAGTCACATTAACACTTTGTTGAAATTAGAGGAAGTGAGAACACGAGAAAAAGAAAGATTGAATCAGCATCAACATATTGTTAAAAGATGGTTTGATTCAAGTTCTTCCTCGGATAGGAATTTCGAGGTGGGAGATTTAGTGCTCAAATGGGATAAACCTCATGAAGGAAAAGGGGAACATTCCAAGTTCCAAAATGTAGAATTTAGAGGGATAGCCAGACACCTTCCCAGTGAACGACCAAGCTCTCAAAAGGTATTTTTCATGACGATTCCCAGATGCATCTTTTGTACATATTTTTTTTTGTTTTGATTTTGTTTTGTTTTCTGGTTTTTTCTGCTTCAATTTTCATTTGTTATTTGTTTTTATCGCTTTCCAGCTAAAACATGTATGTATCACAGTTTAGCTCAAGGAGGGAAACTAGAATGCCTCATCTTAAAATAGTAGTCAAGGTCTATCAGAGCATCAATTGTTGTAATTTTCCTGAAACATGGACCAGCTAAAGAATTTTCTCTGTTTAGAATAGATTTCATGGTTTCACTTTACAATTATGAGCAAACACGACTATCATTAAAATATCTTTACGTTGTCCCGGATTTTAAGAAATCGACTCAAGGATGCCTTCCTTTCCTCAAAAAATTAGTTTCATCAGTAAACTATTTTTAGATCATAATGAAGGCTATCAAGCAAAAAATTAAAAGTCTTGAAAATAACAAGTGTTGTAAAAACCGGAATTTTAGCATCACCCCGCTCTTTTGAATGCCTTTAAATTTATATTAGATTGTGAATAATTTCTCGAGAGTTGTGTGAAGTGTTTGTAAACCCGTCGGGATATTGAACAAGTCTGTTGGCAGTGGGTAAATGCATCCATGATTCCAATACAACTTCGTCGTAGAACTGAACAGGCCCGCTGGCAGCAAAGCAATGTTGGGTTCAAGAAAAATTCTCAGGTATAAATTTTGATATTGGTCATAAGCATCTTGCATTTTGAATTGAAATTTCTTGGACAGGATAGAGGCGTCAGAGTGGGTTAATTGACATCCCTGTCGATGTTACACATTATTTTTGTCATACCTATGACTGTTAATGATGTAACCCTATATGTTGCCTTCAGATGGGTCAGTGGTCTGAGTTCCTGAAGAGAGAAGGGAGAAGAACTTTTCCTGAGAAAAGAAGTTGCATTTCCCTTTGTAAAAACCCTATTAAAGAGGATTTTTGCATGATGCACTATAGCTAGGGTGCAAAAATCCCTGATTTTCGCAGGCTACACCATAGCTAGGTCACAAAGTGTTCGCAGGTTGCTATATAGGTAGGGTGTGAAAATGCTCATACGTGGGAAAAATGAGCATCTTCTCGATGCTTCTAGAAGGAGAATCTTCCATGGTGAGGTGGCATCCGAATGGTTTGGATCTTACTCGCTTTCATGATTTAGTGGGATCATCCTAACCTCCTCACCTTATCCTCTTCAACTTATAAAAGGAGAGGAGCTCTCATAGAGAAAGTTAGCTTTTGATTTTGGAGCTTGGATTGGATTGAGCTTTGGATATTATTAGCTTGGCTAGATGAACCACTTTGTCAAGATAGATTGTGAATATTATCAGATCTATGCTCTCATAATCCTTGGAGTGGAAGTGTGTGGCGAACGAAGGAAAGTTGGAAGGGACCTTACGACATCAAGGCCATGGTTGTAATCTCTCTTTCACATTTAATATGATACAGTAATATGATTCTTTCCTATAAAGCTTGTTGTGTTTTATTGTATTATTCCTTGATCACATACATAGGTTTATATTGAGTTTATGTTATTACTATCACTTTGGTTGGTTGCATTTTTTTGCATGTTCATCATTGTATGAGCATTGGAACGAAGCTATGATGACGATGGAGAGAGGAAGCGGCGTTTAAATGGTATGTCACCTATCCCTCTTTAGTTAGTAAATTCAATATCTAAAACTTAAGGAAAGCGCCATGTTCTTGTGTGTTTTGTTCTAGATCTAGGTGGATATAGGGAGATCAGTTAGTGTCTGCACCTACCAATTTATCCAACATTCGAGGCTATGGATGTCTGCTGGCAGCAGTGGCCCTGTCAACAGTATTGGAGCCATTGACTTGAACATCGTTGCTCTCATTTTTAAAAATTTGTCACCGGATTTCATTTGAACAGAAAGATGTTTGAAGTTGGACCGTGTAATCATTGTCAAGATGCTTGATTCCCTTCAATTTTTCCTTGATATGCAATCATTCTAACAGTCCTAACATGAACTCATCGATGATACAAAGATAACTGCTTCTTCCAGTAAATCGCCATTGTTGGCAGCCCCACAGTATTTTCTCCTCTTAAAGCAACAAATAATAAATTTTGTAGTTGCCTCCACTTCATCACATGAACATTTCTACTTGAAAGATGAGGATTGGGCTATAAAAGGTTTTTATTTTTCTTAGTTCTCATTTTCATGCTTTGTTCATGACTGAAAGCATGAATGAAGCATTGAAACTTATGAATCTATTACAATTGAATTTAAGGTTTATTTCCCTAGGAGAATAAATGTTCATACAAACCTTTTTAAGAATGATATTTTTCTTTAAGGCCTATCTCATGTCAATAAAATAGTTGTTTTAAAGTTTCTCATTGTTATAAGGTATATTATGGACCTTTAAATGATACACCAAGAATCGATTGATGTCAGGCTATGAGTTTGTTTCATGTATGATTCTTGGTAAATCCTTTTTATGGTGCTATTCTTTGATTTGTCAAGCACCTCTTTTCCTAACCTTAAAATGATCAACTCCACCCTTTACACAATTATGATACTCAAACGCATCTTGTCGTATTATGTACTCTACTGATAGTGGAAGTTTGAAAACAACGTGTCCATCATTTCAAGTTAAGTCTCGGGCTTTGTTATGTACTCTCGGCGATTCATTACACAAAATTATTGATTCTCATATGAAACCCCTCATTCCTTCATTTATTCATGCAAGGGTTTTATTTCCTTGGTTTTAGCCCGGGTTCTTCCTATTTTGTGAAACCCTTCATGCTTACAGTGATTTATGTTTTCCCTTGTGACTACTTGTTTGAATCCACATGGACCCTGTCGTTTATGTCGAACCGAATGGCTCACAAACCCTTCTCTTGTATGATGATGCAAGGGAAGACCTTAAGGGTCAATGATGGCTTGAATTTCTTAAGAAATTTCAAGGTTACAACTTGCAAGCAGCCCAGGAGTTCGCCCTCTCTTTCGATGGGTTCCGAAGCAAAGTGGGTGACATTCAAATTGAAATCACCGAGGAGTTTTTGAGCCAGGCAACAGGTCTTCCCCTTAGTGGGTAAAAATGGTTTAAGAATTCCAAGTTAGAGGAGGTACCATGGAGTTTGTTCTTTATCTCTAGGAAAATCCAATGTTGTGATAAAGGTATGCTTATATCTCTGTTAAAGACTAGGTGGCACGGTTTATTGGCAATTTTAAGGTAGTTCGTTACCTGTGAAGTTCGCTTCGACCTCATTTTTATTTACCACATAAGACTGTTAATGAACTCCATCGGTTTCCAGTTGAACATGTCTTTCTATTTATTGAGAAGTTTATATAAAATGTCCAAGAGGTATAAGAGACAGTGTTTGAATTCTAGTTTATTTCATCATGGGTTGATCAGGATGTTGTTAGTCCATCATTTAAAATTGCAGCACAATGATTGGGACACTTTCCTATCTCGAAATGGCTTTTTTACATCCATCCCCGTAGAGGTTGATAAGCCCATGTTAGAAGAAACCCCTATGCCTTCCATTGACAGAACAATCTCCTCATCCAAACAAACCTGTGATAGGGCTGTGATCGATGAGCCTATGTCCAAGCAACAAGATGCTAACCTAAGAGTCATTGAATTTCATGAGTGTGAGTAGCACATCTACCCTAACACCTTTGCAAAAATCGTAAACAGACCCTCGCGCAATTTGTCTAAAAATGACTCAGATATAGGGTTTAATAACAAAAGCGTAGGGAGATTAATCTCTAGGAGCCTACGAAATAAATCGAAGACTCATATGAGCTTGATCAAAGTGATCTAGGTCCATGAGAGCTCTGATTCTGAGATCGATAAATTCTTGGCAAGAGAAGACCCAATTTACCTCAAACCGTATCTCAGCAAGACCTACAATTTTGTAGACAATCTTCCACCGTGCCTGAAACATAACGAAGGCTTTCCAGGGATCAAAATTGATAAAGAACCCGCAGAAAATAGTGGTAATGTTATGACACATGGCCATGGGTATCCTCAACCAATTTTCCCAGATCCATGGTGTGAGGTGTGTTTATTTTGGATAGAAAAGTATTACACAAATGTCCCCTCCCTTCAAGCGAAGATCAAGACCCTCACAGCTCAGATTGACTCATTAACAAATGAAAACCACAGAGTCAAGGTCAGTGCACATAGGCAAGTAAAATGCTTCAAGAGAACTGGAAATGTCATAATAAAAAATGTTGAGTGTGTCAAAGCAGTGATTAATTCTGAGGTTTTATGAGCCAAATTTAGCATTCAGTTGAAAGGTAAAAGATTTGTGTGATTTTGTTGATTTGTTTTTAATTAATATAGATTGAATCAGTTTTATTTTGTTTAAAATAAGACTAGCTACAGAATCAGCAGATGATCCAGATGGATATCGGTGGCCACCCACCTTTTCCAACTGGCTCAAAACAGTTTTCTGACATTTTTGGCAATTTACTATTTTTAGCAGTTTTTACTTTCGGGGCCATTTTGAGGGCCTAAATGAAGGTTTTTCGGTATTGATTTCCTCAATTATAGTTGAAGGCATCATTGAACCCTCAAAATGAATCTCCTTGACAATACATTTCCAACAAGCTATCACACGCCTAAAACGGAGATCGTATGCAAAAGTTACGACCCCGGGAAGTTGATGTACTAGCTTACCCAAACGGGGCCCACATGACTTTTGGCGCTTCATCACCTAGGGTTAGGTTTTTGGATGTCTAGGGATTTTGGAATTCTTGCTTATTGTAAAAAGGCCTTCAAAGCCTCATTGTAACCTGATTCTTGTGAATGCGCGCTTCCGTCACATCTCTTCTCAGAGATAAGTCGCTACCATTCCAGCAAGCTTGTTTCCACTGCATTTTACAGTTTCATCTTATTTCGTTATTGAATAGAAAACCAGTTTTACTGTATCTCTGTTATTTTGTTTTAAGCACCTGTTAATAATCTGTATTCATTTCATTATGCTCATAAAATCTGGATCAGTGGTATCAGAGCAGTCTTCTCCTTGTCGTCTTAATGCATGTCCCCAACGAGGTCGGAGTACAAAAAGTTGGGTCTCGAGCTTGTTTCTCTTGAGGATAGAAGCTCTTGCATGCCCAAGCGACCTCCCATGGAAGGAGAAAATAAAGATGACGGGACATGAGATCCTTTCAAACTATTTATTGAGGAATCCCTCATGCAACAGAGGAACGAGATGATGGATAGTTTCGCGCAAATCCTTCGGCGACTACCAACAGGCGACGCATCTTCTTCGAACAGAGGTGCCACCCCCTTCAAGGTACAAATAAACTTTGATATTCCTATATTTGAAGGTCAGATAGATGCAGATGTCATAGACAAGTGGTTGAATCTACTAGAACGGTATTTTTCTTTTCATAAATTTTCGAATAGAGAAAAGATTACTTTTGCGCTCCTCAAAGTCATTCCCCATGTCAAATATTGGTGGGAAACTTTCTGTGAGAAAAAGGAAACAGAGGAAACCTCATTATTTTCAGTCATGGCCACCTGGGAATCCTTCAGGGATGCTATTAAAGAACAATACTACCCTGTCGGAAGTTATGACGACATGTATACCAAATGGACCACACTGTGGCAAGAAAGAGACCAAGCAGTGTCAGATTTCACAAATATCTTCCATACCTTGCGCACGAAGTTGGGTATCAAAGATTCAGAGAAACATCTGGTGCTCAAATATCGTGGTGCTTTGAATAGGTACATCCAGACCGAAATGGAATTTTTTGACATCTCATCCTTGGGTGCGGCCTACCGATATGTCGTCAAAATCGAGCAGAAGCTCAAACAAAATACGCAGCAATTTGGTACTGGGAACCCCTCACAAAAAAATCCAGGAAAGGGTGGCCCCAACCCACCAAACAAAGGACAGAGCAAAGATGAACAGTATCAAGACAACTAGTACAAGCCGCAAGCAAAGAAGGACATCGAAAAGACAAAGAAAGATACCGGGAAGTGGTGTGACTTCCATAACAGCTCTTGGCATAACATTGTTCATTGTCGCTCAAAGCAGTCGTTGGTGGCAGAAGTGAAATCCTCTGAATCAGATGCATATTCTGACTCTGAGACAGAACCAGAAAGGGGAAGATGGATCATTGATGCAGAACCCAATGCCATCATTACTACCAACAAGCTCCGGCCTGGTGAACCAGACGAGCCAGAAGAAGGAGAGTGCCTCTTCCATTCACAGATGTGGGTAAAAGGAACCCCATTGCACTTCATCGTTGATAGCAATAGCCAGAAGAACCTCATCTCAGCAGAGGTATTCAAGAAGCTGGCCCTGCCAACAACGCCGCACCCACAACCCTACACTATTGGATGGCTCCGCCAAGGAAGCGATCTCCACGTCAGCCAACAATGTCGACTATCATATGGCATCAAGCCCTTCAAAGATGAGGTATTGTGTGATGTTGCTCCTCTTGAAGTTTGTGATGTTCTTTTGGGCCAACCTTATTTATGGAAATGTCATGTTGTATATGTGTCTAGGCCTCGTAGTGTTATTATTACTTTGAATAGGAAATTGTACAGGATACCCGAGGAAGTCCCACCTAGTGTTATTTCCTTGATCTCTACTAAGCAATGCAGGAAGGTCATCTCTCAGACAAGGAAGTTTGTCTTCTTCGTGATTCTCTCTCAGAATAAGCGAAAGATTGTAGCCACATCCAGGGTCTCTGTGGCCGACCTCTCCACACAGCAGAAGCAGGTAGATAAGGTCGTGGAAGAATACTCGGATATCTTCTCCTCACCTACAGGGGTACCTCTGCACTGCCAGGTCAAGCACCCCATCGATCTAACCCCCAATGCATTGTTTCCCAATGGGCCAGTCTATCATCGCTATTTGTTAAAGAATGAGGAGATCAAACGACAGATCCAAGAACTTCTCCACAAGGGGCACATCCGCCCCAGCTCATCACCTTGTGGGAGCCCAATCGTGCTGGTACAGAAGAAAGATGGAACCTGGCGACTCTGTATTAATTACTGGGCTCTGGATAAAATCACTGTCAGAAACCAATACCCAATTCCCCGAATCGATGACCTCCTTGATCAACTCATGGGGGCCAAATACTTCAGTAAGATTGATCTGAAGTCTGGCTACCACCAGGTCCCGATAGAATAGACAGATGTATGGAAGACTGCCTTCAAGTCAAAGGAAAGACTTTTTGAATGGTTGGTCATGCCCTTTGGTTTGAAAAATGCTCCAGCCACTTTCATGAGGACGATGGACGATATCCTTTGACCATTCACCAATACTTTTGTAGTGGTGTATCTGGATGACATTCTAATTTATAGCAAGACTTGGGTCAAACACTTGCAGCATATTTAGCAAGTTCTGCACCCCCTGTGGTAGCACAAGCTATATGCAAACCTGGAAAAATTCTCCTTCGGCATGGATAGGGTCCATTACCTGGGCTACATCATTGATCAGCATGGCGTACATGTGGATCCAGCCAAGATCCAATTCATCCATGATTGGCCAGCCCCAACAACACTCACTGAGCTTCGGAGCTTCTTGGGACTTGCTAATTTCTACCGTAGGTTCGTGTTGGGTTTCTCCCATATTGCATGGGCCCTCAGCCAAATAAACAGGGGTGGTGGTAAGGAGAAATTTGCGTGGGGCTGGTCCCAACAACAAGCGTTCGATGATTTGAAGAAACACTTGTGCTCAGCCCCAGTACTTTCACTACCAGACCTGGAACATCCCTTTGAGATCGAGACAAATGCTTCAGACTATGTTGTGGGCGTCGTTCTCACTCAGCACGACCACCCTGTGGCCTATCATAGTGAGACACTGTCAGATATTGTCCGTAAGTACCCTACTTACGACAAAGAAATGTACTCCATTATGCAAGCATGCCTCCAATGGAGACATTACATTCTTGGAAAGGAGACGATCATCCACACTGATCATAAGCCACTGCAGTTCATGCAGACATAGGGAAAACTGTAGAATGACTGCCATCAAAATTGGTCCACATACTTGCAACAATTCCACCTTAACATCAAGTATAAAATAGGAAGCACCAATCACGTCGTTGATTGCCTCAGCATACCACCAGTTGCGGCACTCACCATGGTTCTAGACTCTTGCGTCCATGAGACATCTGGATGGCCCCAACTCTATGAGACAGACCCTGACTTCGCCACCACCTACCAAATGTTGGGTGCAAATGCAGTTGTCAATAATTTCCATCTTCAAGATGGGTTGTTGTGTCGTCTAGGCCATATATGTGTTCCATCAAGTGAGCGAGCGAAGCTGATCTGGGAAGCCCACTACAGTTGAGTGGCAGGACACTTCGGCATGGAAAAGACAGTGGCGATGCTACAGAAACATTTCTACTGGCCAAAACTTTGACAAGAGGTCGGCAAGTATATCAGGTCCTGCACTACCTACGCTATTGCCAAATCGGCCACTAAGAAACAGGGCTTGTACACCCCTCTTCCTACTCCTGACAGGCCATGGGAATCCATATCAATGGACTACATGTCGGGCCTCCCATCCACCAAGGGGGGAAATGACTGTGTTTTTGTGGTTGTTGATCGCTTTTCTAAGATGGCAATTATGGTTTCCTGCAAGAAGAGAATCACAGCAGAGGCCACTGCCAAGCTCTTCTTTGAACGAGTTTGGGTACATTTTGGAATCCCACAAACAATTTTCTCAGATCGGGATATTCGATTTCTCAGCACATTCTGGTCGAGCCTCTGGTCACTGCTGGACACCAAGCTCACCAAATCCACGGCCTTCCACCCCCATACAGATGGCCAAACCGAGGTTGTAAATCGAATGATTGTGCATATCCTTCACATGTATAATTCAAAGAACCCTCGCACATGGGATGAGAGCCTTCCCTATGTCCAACATAGCTACAACTGATCCTTGCATAGCTCAACCGGCCACAGCCCTTTCAAGTGGGGTTGGGATTCCAACCATTGGGTCCCATAGATGTTGCACTTCCCCTTACGGTCACCTCGACTGACTCATCTCCTGCTCCAACTGAAGCTGAAAAAGCCACCCGGTTCATTGAGTGGATCCAGTACATCCGCCAATAGGTTCAGGATATCCTACAAAGGTCCAATGACAAGTACAAACAGCACCATGATCAACATCGGGTGTCGCATAAGTTTCAGGTGGGCAACAAAGTTTGGTTGTACTTGCAGAAAGAATGCCTTACAGGACCCCATCGGAAGCTTCGCCCACTCCGTTATGGACTGTACAATATCACCAAGGCCATGGGGGATAATGATTTTGAGATCAACATTCCTGCTTTCCTTGGCCTACACCCAGTGTTCAATGTGGATCTCCTTCGCCCTTATTTCCCACCATTATTGGACACCTCAAAAGTAGCAGAACAGTTGACACCAACAGAGCTCAACCCCGACTGCATACAATAGGCATCCAATGATCATATTGTGGACATACAAATCAAGGGTACTCAACAACAAAGGATCCAGCTTTATCGAGTCGTCAAAGCAGGGCAGCTCCTGCACCAAGGCAAGTGGCTCACCCGGGGCCAAATTCAGTAGAAATTTCCTCATGTAATGGGGGACCTCAACGCAATGGAGACCATTTCTTCCTAAGGATGGAGGATTGATCCAGATGGATATCGGTGGCCACCCACCTTTTCCAACCGGCTCAATCAGTTTTCTGACATTTTTGGCAATTTACTATTTTTAGCAGTTTTTACTTTTGGGGCCATTTTGAGGGCCTAAATGAAGGTTTTTTGGTATCAAGCTCCTCAATGATAGTCAAAGGCCTTATTGAGCCCCAAAATGAATCTCCTCGATGATACCTTTCCAACGGTCTATCGCACGCCTAAAATGGAGACCATATGCAAAAGTTACGATCTCGGGAAGTGATGTACTAGCTTACCCAAACGGGGCCCACATGACTTTTGGCGCTTCATCTCCTAGGGTTAGGTTTTTGGATGTCTAGGGTTTTTGGCATTCTTGCTTATTGTAAAAAGGCCTTCAGAGCCTCATTGTAACCTGCTTCTTGCGAATGCACGCTGTTGTCACATCTCTTCTCAGAGATAAGCCGCCACCATTCCAGCAAGCTTGTTTCCACTACATTTTACAGTTTCAGCTTATTTCGTTATTGAATAGAAAACTAGTTTTACTGTATCTCTATTATTTTGTGTTAAGAACCTGTTAATAATCTATATTCATTTCATTCTTCTCATAAAATCCGGATCAGCAGATTCTCTAGCCAGTTTGTTCTGATTCAAAATATTGGAAAATGTTGGCTAAATGAATATCTAAATTTATTTATTTTCGTTTTTCCTTTCAAGATATCGGGAAGCTTGTGGAGACATAATGATATGGAGCATTTATGGGGTCACAGAGCCATTTTTTTTTCTCATTTTGTAAACAGAAACAAACTCTTTTAATCTTAAGAGATACAGTTTGATATTGAGTGGTTTTATTACCCTCTATTTTTGTAATTAGCAAATCATCATGGGACTTGATTCTATCTTAGAAGATAGGATGCTTAGTTTTCCTAAACTCTTTAAATAATACAATGTTTTGTAATGAAACCATCCTCGCCTGGGGCAGAAGATGGATGATTAATTTACAGACTTTAATGGAACAACAATACACATTTTGGCTTTAGCTTCTTGTGGATGGTGTCTTCATTTAAGTTTTGTTTATCCTGATATGATAATAGGTTTTGATAGCTTTAGTTTTCATGATTTATTATGTTTTGGGATAATTCCTTTTTAAATGTTGTCCATAAATGATGCTTCTGATATTAATCGTGTGATCATCTATTCAGCTTCAATTATAGGATTTCTCCTTAATTTTCGTTGAAAGACTATATGCAATGTTATTGTTAACATATTTTTCTTAATGTAATTGCTTGCAATCATGAGATCACAATAACTATTTGTATCACTCTTTATGTTGTTAAAATTCAACTGCCAACATAATTGTTCTGCATTTATTCAAAACAGATTTAAGGTTCATTGCAGGTTTTCCTCCTGGACAAGGTGGTTGGATGTTCTCTTATCGTACAGATATTTGGATGCATATCATTAGCTCGCTAACAGGTTAGCTCATTTACATTTTTCTACTATTTGTTTATCACTGAAATTCAAACGTATGGTTTGGATTTTGACTATCCATACGTTTCCATTTCATAGCATTTTCTTTTATTAGTTTAAGACTTACAAAGGAAAAATCAAAAAATATTTGTATGTGCTTTCTTTATCTGCTTCTTCAAAGTAGTCATTTTCACATTGAGTTTCATAAGTTTAGATTAAAACTTGCAGCTTGTAAATAATGTCCATAAATAAGAGTTATCTATCTTTTGCTTAAATACATCTACTACAGTTACATTAGAGCATGTGTATATATATATAGTATTTAGTAATTAGATAGTTATTTCTTTATTTTATTTTGTTTCTTTTAGGATTTTTAGATTGGCTAATGGAGCCATTAAACCCGTCAGAACGAGTTATACCAAACAGCGTGGGTTACTTAGACAACCCCGAACCAGACTCGTTCTTCCAATTGACGGACAGTCATTTTCGCCCGTCAATAGGACTCTGGATTTAAGTTGTGATTTCTTTCAGAAATACAAATGGCCTTTGTAGAGAAGCTCTTCATTGTGACAAGAGTACTCTGGAGAAACTAAATCATTATGTTGCAATTGGTGGAACATGCAAGAAATCTAGTACAATGAAGGAGAGGGAGAAAAGGGACCCGTCTTCTTCATATTTCCGGAAAAGAGCATCAGCCACGACATTTTCCTTTCCCTTCTTGTAAATGATCTCATAATCATAACCAAATAGCTTGGTCACCCATTTTTGTTGCGTC
>ML817957.1:93687-105521 GCA_009831015.1 Picea engelmannii
AAATTATTGAACCATAATAAAGAGCTTGAGAGCCAAATCTTTGTGGACATAACCCAGGGGGGGTGAACCACGGTAACACCTATGTTCTGTGATTGAATGTATGCGTCTCTATTGTTGTTAAGTGTTGAATGTTAGATGAATGAATTAACTAGTTAGATCTAATATTTCACATGCATGAATAGAACAAATGTTATAATCAGATGTTAGACTAAATAAATAAAGATTACAAGATACAACCATAGATCTCCACTCATTCCCAGGATGCAAACACCTTAGTATTTTCGCCACCCATAGAGCTATCTCGAGTGAGACTGTGCAATACACTTTGTGTGTTGTGTTGCCTTCTGGTTTACTAGAGGGGTCGATAGTTTTAGAGGGATTTTGTTGGGAGCTTGTTAAATATAAACCTGGTTCAATCTATGATAGTAATATAGGATCAGAGTAGATAAATAATAAAGTATACTAACCAGAAGAGTAAAATCCAACAAATGGTTTCATTACCGGTTGGTTGGAACAAGATGGGATTGAGTGAATGAGATATGTTGAAGACACGTCAAAGGAATGTTGGATCAGACGACAAGACATTAAGAGAATGAGAATCTAAAAGGGGATGTTAAGACTATGGAACCCAATGAAGAAAAAGATAGAGAGCTGGTTGAAAACAAAGGAGTTGGAGTTTACGCAGAAAGATAACAGAAACCTGAAGTTGACACCGCACAAATATCTGGACAAGTACGTATTCAACTACTTGCATAAAGTATTTTTCTGTGATTTCTCGCATGTGTTGCAGGAGTGGATATTAAGGTTGAAAGACAACCATCCTACCAATCGGACCAGACAGCTAGAGTAGAATCTTGTAAATATCACGCAATTACAACATGTTGATAACAAATTTACGCATGCAATAGATTTATGGTTAGACATCACAGAATTTGCAGTAGATACAACGAATTCTTACAGCGCAACAAAGAAATATTTATTGAAGGGACCTCGAGGTAGGTATATTAGATCATTATATACTTCTATTAAGATATTACTATATAAAAAAGGTGTAATGACAATGGCCTCAGACAACTAAACTTTTTTGTGTGCATGGGGGAAGGGGGGAAGCACTAATAGGAGCAGGAGAAATGGAGGGAGAGATGGATAAAGGTAAGAAGGAGGAGGCATTGGACCCAATTATGATGGACGATGACCAGATCAAGAAGATCATAGAAACAGATGGAAAAACACACAGTGGAGTACCCTACCAACATAATATGAACACCAAGAAGAGAGTCGTAGCCGTGAAGGAGGGCTTGGAAAGTGATGAAGAAGAGGTAAAGGATCTCTGGGCTATGGAGAAGAATGATGAAATCATGTGTGCGACATATGAGAGGAAGACGAGAGGTCTGGGAGAGGGAATAGAAGGAAGCACTCATATCCATATAAGTGTCAGTTTGGAACACATAAACTCATGTGCGACTAATACACTAAGAAGAACACCACCATTTAGAAAACCGAATTTTGGGAGAAGGAAGAGAGAAGGAAGTACATATACATAGGGAACAACAAATCAGGGAGCCATTTTAGGAATAATTATTCAAGTATCTACACTGGGCGGAGGTAGTAGTTCAACATTCAGGATGGCAGGACATGATCCCACCATTAGGATACCAGAATTCAAAGGAGAGGCGTCGGAGAACCTTGAGAAGCACTTGTTTATTTGTGAAAACATTTGGGAAGAGAAACAGATCACAGATGAGGACACTAAACTTGTACAGTTATCTATCACACTAAGAGATTGTGCACTAGATTGGTACATGAGTTTAGCTACAAATAGTCCGCTAGGGACAACCAAAATTATTGGAGATATCAAAAATCTATTGATAAATGAATTACAAAAACCTAGTTTAGAGGATCAATACATGAATGAGATGGTAAATATTAGACAAAAACTAGGAGAATCTATATGGGATATTGACCAGAGATTCAAACGATTGAAGGGAAAGCTAAATGTTGTCATGACAAATATGCAACATAGGCATATGCTTGTCAATTCACTTCTACCACACTTGAAATACCCTTTGTGGCAACAGAAGTTTCAAACCCATGCAGAGTCTCTACAGGCATCCCTACAACTGGAAGAGAACCAATATCAAAAGACCGATCCATCCATAGAGGAGCTGGAGGAGGATCTAAAAGACTTAACATTCCAGATAAACCAAAACAAAGGTAAGGACAAAAGAGAATTCATTTGGTGTACCACATGTAGGACAGAAGGACACCATAAGAATGAATGTCCAACATTCGCGCAGTACATGGAAACAGTAATTCCAAACTCGTTGCCAACAGGAGGACTATGGTGTGAGATATGTATGAAACAGGGGCATGATCCATATCACTGTCTAATGACATAGAAGTACCAAACAGTACCTAATAGTTCATATTGCAACTTTTGCAAGTCAGTAGGCAATGATGACGAAGATTGCAGTACCATGGACTTGATGAGGGAAAGAACATCAAATCCGTACAGGGTGTAGGAAAAAATGATGACCGAGAAAACCGCACCACAGTTTAACCAAGTACCATCCACGTATAACACTGTGCAACAATAGTATAACATTGGGCAACAACAATATAACAGTCCGCAACCGCAATACAATACAACGCAGCCATACTATAATCCCACACAGTATAACTAGGAACCCCATCACAATGCACCACGATGAGATCAAGATGGCTACAAAGGTGGAGGAAGAGGAAGAGAAGGCTTTGGAAGAGGTAGAGGACCAGTGGTATGCCACAACTATCAACAACCAGGACAACATGCAAGAGAATGCCCACTTCCACCTATTACATGTATGTATTGTCGCGCATTAGATCATGACACAGAAGAATGCCCTACACTATTGGGGAAGATCCATGAAAAGAGAAATCAAAACAATCAGAATGTTCAGTGGATTTTGGCGGAAGCAAGGGATGATGGAAGAAATATCAACATATTTACGCGGGGAGGATCTAATATAGGAAACGACGCAGTAAGACAAGATCCAACACAACACCAATGGGTGAAGAAGAGTATCGAACCACAGAAGCAGTTTGATTCGCAAAACGAAAAGGATATATTCAAGCAGGCCCAACAAGAATCCTTGAATCTAGACATTGCATTGACATCAATTGCGCAGCATACTAAGGAAGTACCAGCATGCGATATGCCTTCGTTGATGGATCACAGCAAATAAGCACAACCCCTCGGACATGTAAGTATGATTAAGGGTTTTTTTCAATCCTCTGTTAAACTATTAAATGATCCATCATCTGTTAAAGTGCTACAAAATATTCTAGAAAGATGTAGCACAGAGGTAGAAGGAAATCTAGAACAAAAAACAGTTAATCATTTGCATACAGGGAGGATAACAAGTAGAGAATTCATACTAAACGCCAACATTGGAGATTTCAACATGGGATATATTATACTGTATCTAGGATCCAAAGTAAATGTATTACCCAAGAAGACATGGCAATGTATGGGAGAGCCCACATTAGGATATTCACCTATTCAGTTGAAACTAGAAAATCAACACAGAGTTCTACCAATTGGAAGACTAAAGGGGGTGACAGTAGATCTGGATGGAGTGTGTACTAAAGCCGATTTTGAAGTGACAGAGATAGTGGGTGGAACAACACCTTATCCATCATTGCTTGGCTTGGATTGGTACCAATGTAAGCGGTTACTACGCATCAGATTTGGCGCAGAAAAGGGAACCAACCAACTGCATAAATATGACGGTCAGGGGGCACTAGCATAACACTTGGAGAAGTGAAGAGTGTTATGGAGGATGACACCACCAGAGGAATGGCCTCATCATTTGTTTCACACATTACAAGGGATTCCAACAAACTGGTATACAGACCAGGAATTGCGTAGAGGAACTACAAACTGGACAGTATTACAACATAATTTTACAGTCACTTTCTCATTTGAACATGAGAAGCCCAACATAGAATCAACACTTAAACAAATCAGAGGGGTGATATTAATTAAAGAACCAGAAGTTGAACTCATGATAGAAGAGAAACAATAGAACAGATAGACATTAAATGAACTATTGTCATGCTACCATGTGCAGGAAGAATCACCAGACGAAGATGACCCACGAAACATTCAGATAACGGAAATTGAAGGTGAAAGAGAGGTGGAAGGATTACCCTTGGAATCAGAAGTATTTGTTGTGCCTATCAAGGTGAATAAATTCAACATTGGGACAGTTGAGAATCCCAAAATGACCATCATTGGAGACTACTGGGATGAGAAAACAGTAGATTCCAAATTTTGATGTTGGGATTCCAAATGAGAATACAATGTCACTTCCTCGGCCCATTCCATAGAGAAATAAAAAATATATTTTGAGTTCACACACTCTTTTCTCATTCCTAAGGTATAAATCATTCCACCACCTCCCCATATGCCCTTCTCTCTTGTCACACCTCTTGAATTGCCACCCTTTGTCTACATTGGCCCATATGACCCCACTTCCACTGTTAATTTGGCAACTTATCCACCTTATGTATTGAAACCCCCACTTTCCCTTGTCAGTATTTCATCCATACTAACAATATTTTTGAACCTATTGAGCCCAATCGCGGTCCTTCCAATAGATTTTACATTCCCAATGCCTTTGTTACTCCCGATATCTTTTCAAAGGATTATCATTGTGATGTGCCAAATAGAAATATGCATAGCATAATTACATATGTTACTCAAATATATTATAGAAAGAATAGAGTTTCAAACATAGCAAACAATATGAACAATATTATTATACCTTTATTGATATGGAAGTAACGTTCACTTGCCTCTTTAAGGGGGAAACCTCCAATAGAGTAGAGATTGGGTTATAAATGATTTCTCAAGGCATATTTTA
The DNA here is from genome assembly GCA_009831015.1 of Picea engelmannii. Classification (NCBI taxonomy): domain Eukaryota; kingdom Viridiplantae; phylum Streptophyta; class Pinopsida; order Pinales; family Pinaceae; genus Picea; species Picea engelmannii. Next base: position 98,595 of record ML817957.1, read on the forward strand.
CAATGCTTCTACATTTTTATATAGTACTTTGTATCCCCCTAAGATTATTCTAGAGAAGGAAATTTCTAGTAGGTGGAACCTTTTAGTAATCCCACTTACAATAATTGTGTTCACAATACTGTCTAGGAATTATTTACTAATGACAGCCTCCATACATAGAAATACATAGTAATATATCTACTTAGGGGGTTAGGGAGGTTGGGAATCTAACACCTCCCCCCCCTTAAAAAGTGGCCTTGTCCTCAAGGCTGGAGATGTGGGAAATGTTGTAGAATGGTTGGCAATTCCCATGTGTCATCCGCTAGTGGTGAATTCTTCCATTGTTGGGAATGTGTTATATTCTTTGTATGATTAGTGTTGTACTATAAATTGGAATGGGTTGTTTTTTGGTATGTTTTTCGCTGGTTTTTTGTGTTTTTCAACCAATGGTTTTTCGACCCATTGTAATGTAATTTTGGTCTAGGAATATTATCTATGTCAATGGATCATTAGGTTTTGGATGTCGCAGGATCCTATATATTGTATTATAATTTTGGTTTTGGATGTCGCAGGATCCTATAAACATTTTTTGGTTTTCCCGGTTAAAGGTTTCTAGGGTAAATGAGCTAGAGAATATATATAAATTGACAACGAGACAGCATGATTACATTAACCCTACAGAAGATGGGAATTTAAGTTGGTGAAGTGACAGCGCATGCTCATCGGACTCAGAAGAAGCATTGGAGAATTGGAAGAACAAAATGTATAAGTCTCTACGCAAAGGTGTGCTAGATTGATGAGAGAATTTCATTGGATTGGCACATAAGTAAGCAATCCGCCCACATTTGATGGTTTAAATCATTTAGAAACATTCTTATCATATTTTGAAGAAATTGTACCATCACAACAGATATTATTGGCATTGGATGAGGCTTTGAAAGCAACTCCAGCAAAATGGTGGGGGACACATAAAAAGAACATCGCAGACTGGATGCAATGTCGTACTTTAATGGGAGTGCACTTTTTAGAACAAGTAGAAGGATGTGAAGTTCGATACACAGGTCAAATTTGTCTGAAGGACCATGTGAGAAGTTGTCAGGAGGCCTGGAGAAGCATTCCTCAAGAACAGTGGGTGCATAAGTTCATCAACACTCTGGACACAACACTTATCAATTGGTATCTTCAAGCAGAACTACACCTCATCACTTCACATTGGTACAATATGACTCAAAAATTTGTAGCTACATTTTCATTTGAAATCCAGTACCCTTCAGTAGATCAAGCTCTACAAGTTGTAAGACATAAATTCTTTGAGGAGGCACCTAGCCTCCCTGTTGAGCAAGAAGAGGATGAATAGATTGAACCTCTTCAGAAATTGCAAGGATGTTAAAATATCAATGTCGATGAAGATGATGAACCTAGGAATGTGAACATCGTAGAAACAAAAGGAAAAGAGATGTAGAAGGACTAGGATTCGAACTACCTTTCATAGGACAACCGATCAAAATCCAGAGAGTTAATATTGGAACAAAGCAAGCACATAAGCTTGCTAATGTTGGATATTATTGGGATGATTCCACCATTTATAAGATCACAGAACTACTGCATGAATATCAAGACTTGTTCCCAACCAATTTCATTGATATGAAGGGCATAAAAGGGCCCATGGGAGAGAAGAAGATCACGTTGAAGCTAGATCTCAGGTTAGTTAAGAAGAGACCCTACAGATTGTATCCCAAATATAAGTAGAAAGTGAAGATTGAACTAGATAGGATGTTGGAAGCAAGAATCATAGAACCTGTGGAAGAGTCAGAATGGATTAGTGTAAATTCTAACCTTGTACAATATCTACTGCAAACTGATATTCAGAAAAGAATAGAAAAGATACAATGGCAAACACAAACATTACACAGATATTTTTCACCTGGAAACCCAAACCGGGAAAACCAGCATATATTATATTGATACATTGTTTTACATTGTTTACAATACAATATACATATAGGAGCCAGCGGCATCCAAAACCCTAACCCAATGACCTGGATTAGTCCAAAACCCTAATTCCTTAACCGGAAATAGAAAACCAACGACAAAAAGCCATGTGCCAAAAAACCACCTAATATCATGTGGTCCCAGAAATATGTTGTCCCGAAAATATGTCGGCCCGGCGAAAATATGTCGGCCCAAAACTGGCGAAAATATGTCAGCCCGAAAAAAAAAAATCGGGGGCGCTGCCCCCGAACCCCCTGCGCGCCCGGCGCCGGCGCTCAAACTCTACTACTCGTGCAAAGACTATAACACATACCCAACAATTAGCCCTATGGTGGTCCAAGATAAGAAGATAGGAGAGATCAAGATCTGTTTAGATCTCAGGAACCTGAATGATGCATGTTTGCATGACCCATTCCCTACACCATTTACAGATGAAGTGTTAGATAATGTAGGAGGTCAGGAAGTTTACTCCTTCACAAATGGATTTGTAGGTTATCACCAGATCAGTATTTGCAAGGAAGATCGCCACAAGACCACATTTGCAACAAAATGGGGATCCTACCAATACACAGTGATGTCTTTTGGATTGAAGAATGCACCAGCCATATTTTCTAGGGTAATGGTCGAAGCATTCAAAGAGTTTTTACATAGATTTTTGGAAGGATATTTTGATGATTGGACTGTTTTTAGCCTATTACAAAACTATATTGAATGTTTAAGACTAATGTTGGATAAGTGCAAGAAATGTCAGATTTCCCTAAACCTGAAGAAGTGCATCTTCTTTTCACCCTTTGGAGTATTTCTAGGGCATATTGTGTGTAAACAGGGGTTGTTGGTAGATCCGTCCAAGATTTCCATTATTGTTGATATACCCCCCCTACCTCAGTCAGACAACTGTGCACTGCGCTGGGACATACTGGATACTACAAGAAGCTCATTAAGGGCTATGCACAGATTACAACACCTATGGAGAAGTTATTAAATAAATATTGTCAGTTTCAATGGAAAACAAAATGTCAGCAGAGCTTTGACACACTGAAACAGAAAATGGTTACTGCAACTATTCTGGTTTTCCCATATTGGAGCTAGTAATGTCACGTGGATGTCAATGCTTCATCTATTGCACTAGGAGTAGTGTTATCACATTCAGGAGAAAGAGATATTGACCATCCGTTAGCATTTTCTAGCAGGAAGCTATCTACATCTGAGATAAACTACACTACCACTGAGAGAAGGTTTAGACATGGTGTACGTGTTGCAGAAGTTTCGACACTACTTGTTGGGAGGACATTTTAAGATGTTCACTGATCACTCTGCGTTGAAATACCTAGTCAACAAGCTAGTGTTGGGGGGAAGGATATGCATATGGTTACTTCTATTCCAAGAATATGATTTTGAAATAGTGGTCAAACCAGGGAGAATGAACAAGGGAGTTGACCACTTGTCTAGGTTGGAGCATGGAGAGGAACCTACTAGTTTGGAGGATACACTACCAGATGCACAGTTTCTGGCCTTTAGAAGGGTTGATGATCACTTCATCGAGATAGTCCAGTTCCTATCAATAGGAATGGCACCTCACGAATATAAAATCATTCAGAAAAAACAACTCGTAGTTCACGCTGCAGATTTTTCACATATAGTTGGACAGCTATACAAGATGGGACCTGATGAGATCCCGAGGAGATGTGTTATGGAGGAAGATAGACCACTGATTCTGGGAGAATCACATGAAGGCATCGCAGGAGGACACTACATAGGAAAAGAAACAGTGTAGAAGGTTCTTAGAGATGGCCTCTGGTGGCCTACTTTACATAAGGATGCTAAAGAATACTACAGAGCCTGCGATGTATGCCAAAGAGTTGGGAAACCTTTCAGAAGAGATGAGATGTCTTTAGCACCACAACTTACTTTACAAGCATTTGAGAAATGGGACATTGACTTTGTGGGACCTATCAACCCACCAGGAAAGCGCACAGGAGCTAGATACATCATCATTGTGACAGAGTATTTGACCAGATGGGCAGAAGCAAGAGCAGTGAAGGACTGTAGTGAAACTATAGTTGCACGATTTATATTTGATGATATCATAACCAGGTTTGGATTCTCGAAGAGCCTGATCAGCAATCAAGGTACAAACTTTATTAATAAGACTATTGAAGCTTTGACTTAGGAATTTGAAGTCCACCATCAGAAAATTACTCCCTACCATCCACAAGTAAATGGGATGATCGAAGATTTCAACAAGGTCTTGGAGACAACGCTGACAAATATTTTCAGTGTGAACAGGGATGACTGGGATTTGAGAGTACCAGCAGTACTATGGGCCTATAGAACTACTTGCAAGAAGATGAAAATGCAGACTCCCTTTAAGTTGGTTTATGGTCTAGAAGCAGTTGTCCCTATGGAATATTTGGTTCCTAGTCTCAGAATTGTAGCATTCATATATATGGATGCCACTACCATTGTTCAAGAGAGGCTTGCACAGTTGGTATAACTAGAAGAAGACTGATTTATTGCAGGATTCCATCAACAGGTACATAAGGAACGAGAAAAGTCCTACCATGACAGACATATCAAGAAGAAAGTCTTTAAGCAATGAGATCTGGTATTTGTATATGACAGCAAGTTCATGAAGCATCTAGGGAAATTAAAAACACATTGGCTTGGGCCATTTGAGGTCGCATATGTTACAGAAGTAGGATCTGTGCAGTTGAAGACATTGAATGAAGAATGGAAGGAAGGTTTAGTGAATGGGAGCCGGTTGAAATTGTACTATGACAACCAGCTGCCTCATAGCTCTTAGTAAAAGCATAAGGAAATGGGTCTAGGTACCAGGTGCAGTTGAAACTGGGTACTGGACACAGAAAATACAGTCTGCACAAAGAAGGGAGGGACAGAGCATAAATCATGGGTTGTCCCACGTAGTGCGAAGATGAAGAAAAAAAGAAGGTTCAAACTTGAAGTGCCTCAGGACGAGTCACATGTGAGTGTTGGGGGCCTATTGGACCTTGGTTATGGAAGGTTGTGAAGATTAAGGAAAGAAGTGTGATGTATGAACTGCGCAGAAAGCACATTAACTGAGATTGGGTCGAAGTGGCCAAAAGAGAAAAAAAATACAGAGCAAAGTAAGAGAAATCAATTCGTTGGATGGGGAGATCAAGGAAGACAGATCAGCAAGGAATATGGATCATGGACAAATCAGCAAGCGGAAAAAGCCACCAATGGATGATTTGGAGCACCTCACAAGAAAATAGGAAAGATAGGCTGGTGAAGCCCTGAAAACGTGGGTCAAGTTGACCTAGGGTTTTAAACACCTAGGGTTTTGGTATTTAGGGTTTTGACACCTAGGTTTCGGCCTAAGGTTGTCTGAGAGTCATTGTAATGTATAAATAAAGGTCAAGAGGACCTAGAATGGTTTCGATTATGTTATGATGGGTGATTGTTTTTATTGTTGAGAGAGAAGTATTGTGTTGTGAGAGCAATCTATGTTGTAAGATCTTCAGTTGGGTGCGAAGATCAACCCTACAGTTGGGTATGCAGGGGGGGGGAGAGAAAGAGAGAGAGAAGGAGAGAGATATGCAAGCTAAGAGTGCAAATAAAACTGTATGTTTTCATATAATATCAAGAAACATAGTTCTGTGGACGTAGCCCTAGGGAGAGGATGAACCATGTATATCTTGTTGTTTTGTGTGATTGATGTTGTGTTCTTTTGATTTATGTTATACTGTTATTGTATAATTGTGTTATATCTGAGATATAGTTCGCGCAGCAGGCTTAAGGATGATAAAGAATAACCAGGTTGTTGTGTGTTTTTTCCTTGAACCCACCTTTCATTTCCCCTAGTTGTAGACACCTGTGTCCTACAACCCCCTATTGCTACTTCGGGTGAGACTACATCTGCTTCACAGGTGTTGTCGAAAGGGTCAGTAGTTAGGGCTTGTTGGTGCGTTGTTAGAGATGAACCTTGAGTCTGCCCCTGTGCCAACAAATGTTTTAGTGTTGTGTGAATGATATTGTTTTCTTACTATTTTATAAAGAATATGTGTGTGTGTAACATACCCTAGCCTAGCTGAGGTCCATTACATGCATAAATTCTCATAAATTTGAAATTTTCTGCTAATTAATCATGTAGCTTACCAACTACATGAATACACACATATTTAACCATTTGGCTACCATTAATTTAAATGCATCTACAACATGTTTAAATAAACATGAATGCAGCTAATTAAACCCATACACATCAACATATAATCCATTCACATACACAAAGTTAAAACACATCAATTTAGCTCATAAAATAACAAAGATAAACACTTATCTTTCAGAACAATTGTGCAACCAGTTGATTGAGATGAAGTTTCCACCCAACCATATATTTATTGTTCTATATATTGTTGATTAAGGTTGGTTGTCATTGATGTCAACCCTTGAAGAAAGACCGGTAGCACAAAGGTTTAGGTAATGGACCCAATATTTTTTGATGTAAATATGACTCATTATTGTTTTATCATGGTTGATAACAATTAAATATGGATGAACTCCAAAGTGGTCCCCTTATGGTGAAATCCCTCACGGGAAGACGCTTTGTGGAGTAAGAGAACCCATGCTTAATTGTGGAATAATGAGATGAAGGAAAGTGAATTTTTCAGGGAAAATATCCTAGATGGATATTTCTTTTCATGTCATTTCCGGTGGTATGTGGAACGTCACATAATTCCTCACAGTTAGAGAGTTATGGCCATGAGAAGTTGGAGACCCCAGGTTTGGGTAATGGACCCAAGTTTGTTTGATGGGTAACGGTATGAGTTACGATATATTTTCAGATAATACTATTCTATATGGATAGTACATGTCATGACATTTCTGGTGGTATGTAGAACATCACATAACTCCTCACAGTTTGAGAGTTATGGCCTTACGAAGTTGGAGGACCCTCATATGTCATCTAGAAGC
>ML817958.1:0-10513 GCA_009831015.1 Picea engelmannii
AGTCTTTATTCACATCGCAGGTAAAACCTTAATTACACAACAATGCAGTATTCGATAAGATCTAGCACATCCAAGCACTTAACATATAAAAATAGGTCAGATCTAGCATTCATTCATATCACTAAGAATTAAACATTCATCCAGAATAAGCACTAAGCAAGTAAATACACAACCACGTGAGAAACATAGCACAAAGCACCATAACACAAGATATATGTGGTTCACTCCCAACATAGGGCTACGTCAACCAACTCTTCATCTTATTTATTATCTTCTTTCAATCCTCTTACATGCACAGAGCCACAAAACCCACTCCGCATAGGACATGATATCTACACGCACCTCGTGAGATCCTCCTTCCCCGAGTTTGGCGCAACATAGAGCCTTATTACTTTCACTTAGCTCTGCAAGTTCTAAACACACAGTATGCACAAAGCATTTACAACTATTTGCACTTAGCTCACTGGATTACAAATGACTCCTTATTACATCGCCTAGCTATCTATTTATATATTACAAAAGGGGCCTAAACATGGGTAAGACCCATGGGCCGACATCCCATACACGTTACATAAACCTTGAACCCAAAAATCCCAAAAAAGGGGGCGATATCCAACAATCTCCACTTCGCCTGGCGCTTCGTCTTTGACCAGCCTGTAAAAGTCCCAAAAATGATAAAACACAACCAAGGTTCTCCAAAACTTGGTCGAGGGCCAATAGGCCCCCAACACTCACCTGTGACTCATCCTGAGTCACTCTGATTTGGGAAAATTTGCTTCGAAGGCCTCGATCTTGGCTTGAGCTGCTTTGACCTGCTGCTTCACCAGAGCCTCCTATTCAACAAACTCCTGAATACCTTTCTCAGTCACCAGTCCTTCCAATAATTTTTCCACCATGGTGACTACTCGTTCTAGCTATGCACCTTGCCCTCAATCTCCTCAAAAAGTGTGTAGGCTTCATCCTGCACTGGCTATAGTCGTTGAGTCACTTCCATGACTTTACTCTGGATGGCATGGACCTATTGTTGAACAGTGCACTGTTCCTGGGACCTTTTCATCCTCTTGACTATTGATAGAGGCTTCAACTTTGATTGTACTGTCATTGCTTGTTTCTTTGCCTCATGGAGCTGTGACTCCAATGTCCTTAGTTCTGGGTCCTCTGCAAGGTGCTCATATGTCTGCGCACTTCGTCTGCTTAATTGCTTGCATTCTAAGGCCAACTCCTTGATTCTTTTGACTGGGCTCCGAGTAGTTTCTTCCCTCTGATATCGCACTTCCTGCGGAGTGCTTTGCATAACTTGCAGTTACTATTCAGCCACTCATGATTGAAGCTGTTGAATAGCTTCAACGAGCTTCTCCACTTGACTCTCCACTATGTCTTCTTCTATCTGTGCGAGGCCTGACACAGAGAAAAGTGTTCTGGTGACTGCCTCCTTGACTCCCATCTTCTCTGTGAGCAGTTGTTCTTTTTCCTTCTGGATCTGCACTTTATCCTATGCAAACTTTGTCAAGAGGTCATATTTCTCTTGCTATGCAACCCGATGTTGCTCTAGGGCTTATTATTTTTCTTGCTTTAATTCCTCTGTGGCCTAATCCTTTTCCTCCTGGACCCGACCAAGGCGAGCCTCTGTCGAATCTGCTAATCTGTGTAGTTGGGTAGGCTCATATCCTACTTCTATATCCCCTACTAACAACGACACAGTAGACACTGCACAACTTGAATAAAGAGCCTGTTGTACCCCTTTGAGATCTGCCTCGATTCTTTCAAACATTGTCTCCTGTTTGGCTTCACTTCTTTGCAAAATTTCCTCTGAGGTATCTGATAAAACGACGATGATGAGGTCAATATCATCTACCATGAGCACAGTCTAAGATGGAGGTTTATTGGATTTTGACTTCTTTTGTGATGAAGGTTTCTTCGGGGAACCCTTTCTTTTCTTCGATGTCTCAACCTCTGTGATGGGATCCTTAGGCGGTGTCACTTCGCCATGCTCCCATTTTTTTTCTTCCCCTTCATCCTCTTCTTTTTCTACTTCATCATCTCCTCCTCCTTCATGTGAATCTGGTGTAGTTTCTTTTGATGCACTTTTCAATTCATGTACCTCTTCCTTCTTTTTCTTCCTGTTGCTACTGGGTCCATCATACTCTTCTCGAGTGACTACAAGACTTTTGATGAGGTCAGGGTCGTAGAGTTCTATCTATTCGACCGGTGCAAGGAACTCTTCAGGCCATTCCTTGGTTATTTCTTCCATGTCCTCCTATGTGAGTTTGTAATAGGACTAGAGCTCTTCCTTGTGTTCGTCCCCACGCGCAGTGATGTAAATGAAATGCCTATCTACGTGAAAATTTGCAAGTGGCCTGAACCTGTGTAGGGTATTCAATGTCATGCAAGGGAAAGATTCAATGGACTTCTTCAACTGTAAATAATATGTGTGGAACATCGCATTGGATTTCCACTATTTTTCCATGTCTCTCTAATACCAGAGTATAGTGAACTTTGTGGCCAGTGGTTCGAATGACTCAATTTTAGGGAAGGTCGCTCCTTCCGACATCTCCCAAGCAATGAAGGAAATGAGAATCATCAACCAGCTAAAATGAAACTTGTATCCCTGGTCCTATGCTTCGCGACAATCTTGCTCCAACTGGTTGACAAGGTATCTCGCCCAATTCATTTGCATCCCTTCGATGCATTTTCCTGCGAGGTCAATGATGAACCCCGTGACCTGCGTTGGTCAGTTCTTCCTGACGATCTTACTAGCGATCAATTGGAAAGCCAAGAAAAAGTGTCCTTGGTACAATGCTCAATGGGATAAATAAACAACGTCGTAACAGACTCCTCCAATGTGCAGGAATGCCTCAATCAATGCAAGTCCATCTGTTATGGCATGGTCCCAATGGTCCAATGGAGAACGTTCTGGAAATAACTATGTTTCTAGCCATTTTGGAGCGTCATTCTAACGGTTGGGGTGCCTCCAACAGTCATATTTCTCCGCCGTGGCGAAGTGCCAGTCAGTGATGTTCTGCTATTCTGGTGAGGTTCAAGTTCTGCAAGTATTCCTTGTGTGAAGTCCTCTCTGGAACCTCCTGCAATTTTTATAGATTTGCTTTCTTCTTACTGATATTTCTAGCTTTCTTTCCTGTGATCTGCGTCTCTAGATTCCTCTTTCCATTACTGTTCTTATATTTTCTTAGCATAGTAACTTCACACCATTGAGGATCTTTCACAAGGTTCGAGGATAATACTTCTTTTCTTACTGTTTCTGGAGTAGGTGCTCTACTCTCCTGCATGGATAGGTTCTTTAAGTCTTCTTGTGTTCTTTCAACTTTGACAGCTAAGTCTCTAGCCCTCAATTGATTTGACTTGTCCTCTTGTTCTTCTATGAAGTGCACTATTCTTTTAGCCATGAAACCCCTTAATTCTTTCTTTTTCTGCTCTATAGCTTCCTCTTCCTCTCTCCTTCGGGTCTGATCTCTCTTGATCCAAGTCCTTCCTAACAAGAGTGCAACATGAGAATTATTCTCAACAAACTTAATGACCTTGAATTATTCTTCTGTCGATGTTCCATGAGCAACCATAGGTACATGGGGTTATCATCTTTCCTTTAAACAATCCTATTCCTCCCAATGAAGGAATCATAGCAGGATTTCCTAAGATTTCCCAAGTACTTTATGTCATAATGTTCACCTGTGTTTCTACATCCAATACATAGTCTATGTCAAAGTATCATATTCTTGTTTCTATGCACTCTTTCTCTTTTAAAATCTCTGATAAATTGATGTCTCTGTGATCATTCAATATTTCTTTCATCTGCAATAATATAGCCTTTGATTCTTTCTGGCTCTTTAGCATATTCATAGTCTCTTGACCTTCCTCATGGTTTTCTTGTCTTATGTTCATCTTTTCAACTTTAGCAATCATTCTAGGGCAATCTAAAACTTCATGTCCAGTATCCTTACATCAAAGGCAAATAGGACCTCTACCAGGGCATTCCTTAGAAAGATGTCCTGGTCTTCTACAACTATAACAAAGAGTTAATCCTCTCTTTCTCTTAAATGATCCCCAATCTTTCCTGTACTGCGCACTGGGATCACAGTGATGGACCTGCAAAAAAATATTTCTAAGATCCTTCATCCGCTTGTTAGTCCAAAAATTCTTTCTATGCATAGGGATAACATATATTTCGTTATTTTTATGAGATCTATTAATATCACATCTTCTTTCTTCTATCCATGCCCTATTTTTCAGATTAGGACGAAATCTATCAAATATACCTAGATCCATTCTTTTGAAACAAAAAATCCCACTTATCTTACCTTTATCAGAGCACAAAGTTTTAAGATCTTACCTCTTTTCTTCAGATCAGACTTATCTTCTTGGCACAGAGCTTCATAAATAAAGTAGATTATTGTGCACTATAACAATAGATCTATGCACAGAGCCTTCTCTTTTCCTCAATTCCCAGCAATCACAGTTTCAATTCCTGACAACCGAACCATTTGTTGGCATAGGGATAGACCCAGGGTTCAATGCTTCAACAACACACCAAAAAAACCCTAACTACCGGCCCATTCAGCAACACCTGCAAAGCAGATGAAGTCTCACCCGAGGTAGAGGCAAGGGGGGTTATAGGACTCAACTGTATACAACCTAGATGGGACACGGATATGTGATCATAATACTTAACAGAGAATTTAGTAGTTAACATTCATTAGTCTTTATTCACATCACAGGTAAAACCTTTATTACATAACATCGCAGTATTCGACAAGATCTAGCACATCCAAGCACTTAGAATATAGAAATAGGTCAAATCTAGCATTCATTCATATCACTAAGCATTAAACATTCATCCAGAATAAGCACTAAGCAAGTAAATACACAACCACATGAACATCATAGCACAAAGCACCATAACATAGGATATATGTGGTTCACCCCCAACGTGGGGATACGTCCACCAACTCTTCGTCTTCTTTATTATCTTCTTTTAATCCTCTTAGATGCACATAGCCACTAAACCCACTCCGCATAGGACATGAGATCTGCGTGCACCTCACCAGATCCTCCTTCCCCAAGTTTGGCATAGCACAAAGCCTTCTTACTTGCACTTAGCTCTACAAGTTCTCAACACATAGTATGCACAAAGCATTTACAATTATTTGCACTTAGCTCACTGGCTTACAACTGAATCCTTCTTACATCGCCTATCTATCTATTTATATATTACAAAAGGGGTCTAAACATGGGTAAGACCCATGGGTCGACATCCCATACCTATTACATAAACCCTAAACCCAAAAATCCCACAAAAGGGGGCGAGATCCCACGATATCCTCTTCGCCTAGCACTTCATCTTCGACCAACCTGTCAAAGTCCCAAAAATCATCAAACACGACCAAGGTTCTCCAAAACTTGGTCGAGGGCCAACATTAATGCACATTAATCATGCTTTTATTAGTGATAACTCACCACACAGATTCAAAAATATTTGCATTAATAAGAGAAAAGGTTGAGGACATCTCCCATTAAAATGCATTAAACCAAGATTTACGGGAGATTATATTATCATCCTACAGTGTTCATTTTAAATACTATCAAGAGAAAAGGAATGTTCTCATCACTTTATGGCTGCAACTTGACAACATTTCTGCGGAGATACGTTGAATATTTTCGGGTGTGAGGACCAGAGTTTTGAGTGGTCCAGAGCTTATTACTACTACTCATCCCCTTCTTCCCAAAAGGAAGTTATCTGGAGGTATGGAATTGCGCGAGTAGGTTGTTTCCCTGAAGTTTTTTACTGTAATGAGTTGGTCACTTGGTGCATAAAAAATTATATTCTGAACCAACGTATTATCCAATTGCAGGACCATTCCCGAGTCTCCCTATCGCCTAAAGTATTTTGAAATATGTTAAGACTTCCCAAGCCAATGCTTACTTTCAAGAGCGAGGATTGCAGGGAGTTCTTAAATAAGCATGATAATGGATTGGACCTCTTACCAGAGTTCTTAGAGGACCCATCAGTCGTCCCCAAGGACATTACCATATTATAGGTTAGTGCATTCAAAAACCCTTTCCAGGAAATTGCATGGATTTTCAACAGGATAAAGGGACAAGAAAGTAAAGCCATATTTATATCTATATTTTATGGTGAAGGAACAAGCCATATTTGATTGGGGAAAGTTGATTTCCATTGAAATCTCTTTCCAATTATTGCAATACAAAATCCAGAAGAAATTCTTTATCTCATATTATTTAATTTTCACGATAGCGCATTGCTGTCCATTCCCCATATTATCTTTGTATAAGAAGGCAAACTGTGAATTTGACCCAGTAACCTTCTGGTACTAGACATTATGGAGACACAAGGCCTCCCAACATTTTTATGAAGTCTTTAATGATTTTGTCTTAGTTTTTAAAGGGTTGATATTTGGAAAGGATTTTCCTCGGATGTCTGACCAGGAGAGCAAGTTCCTGGATAGGAAGGGCACACTAGAAAAAATGGAGAACTATAATGTTATAAGGATTTTTGGATTCAAAGAAAATCCTTCCTTCCTTCTTTCCATGTCACATATCTAATACAATGTTTCTTGCTGAGATAGAAAGGCAGTACAACTGTTGGTTGCATTTTTTCCATGAAAAGAGAAAAAATCAATTCATGCCTCTGCCTTGGAAATTCCGGGGTTTCATACTCGAGAATATGAACAAGATTGGAGAATTCACAGGCCACTTCCACAACCTCAATTTGAAATATGTTGAAAAAGTAAAAGGGTTCGACCCTAATGGTATTTTTGTAGAACACCTATTGGTTGTCGGTTTCAATAGTTCTTTCATTGACATTATCCATAATGAAGACAAAGATAATGCCTCGGACAGTCCTTCTCATGACACCGGTGACCTGGAGACAATAATTAGCACCAATGATTCGTACAAGAAAAAATGAAAAGGTCCGGGTGAGAAAAATGCCCAATCCCCGACTGCCACACATAAGACTACAACATCTCGAAGCAACATTCCAACGGCCTACCCAAGTAAGAAAGTCACACATAGTTCTTTAGGCGAAGGAGTAGATAAGAACCCTCCCTCCGACAAAATTGAAAGTTCTCATAAACTTCCCGCGAGCAAAAAACGAAAAAAAAAAAAGTGCAAGAAGAGGAGGGACCGAGGGGAGAAAGTGATATCCACGATCTCTCCCTCAAAGATATGGAACTAGAAATTTACATTGACAAAATGTTCCCCGACGACGACCAACTAGAGAGTACTGCTCCCCAGAACCCTTAGATGGAAATAATTGGGACCGATACCTTTGACGAAGAAGAGTCTTTTGCATTTCAAAGCATTGTTTTTACAGTGAATCCAAAAGATTGGTTATTTAAACGAGAGATATAAAGAATAAGAAAGGTAAATCTCATTTAGAGAATAAACTACTGAACATGTGCCCTTCCAGATCTCTCAGATACACCGAGCAACTGGAGATACTCTAGACAACTCTATTAACGACCTTGAAGTGGAGAATGTCATGTTAAAGGAGCGAATCAAAGAATTGGAGGGGGATCTAATGCTCCTTCCACTGTTGGCTAGTCCTTTAGCAATGATCGGGCTAACCACACCTGCAGAAAAGTTAAAAGGAGATTGAACATCCATATATTTAATCGGCGATGTAAAATTTCACAGTGACATTGAACAATGCAATAAAATAAATTAAAACGTATTTTATTATATGAATAAGAGGGTCATTGTCATACAAAATGGGACACTTATCGGTAATCCCTTGTCTTCCAATTGGGACACTATGTCCATTACATTAAACAAAAATGTATGATTTTCACAGACAATTATTTCAAAAAAATACAATTGCACCTTGCATTGATATCCAAATATATTTGGTCATCATTCTTCACTGGAATTGTTGTTAGTGCTCGATCTACTTCCATGCCTTGGGTTATTTTGTTGAATGTTTGGTTCATTGTCTTGATTGTTTTTTTCTTCTTAAAGTTGCATTTACAAACATAAAAATAAATTGTAATGGGTCTATCTACATTGGTGAGAATAATGAAAATTGAAATAAATAATAGACATGAATGTAAATTGAAAAACGATGTACCTCCAAAGCAATAATTGACTCATGAATCATACACATATGTTCAAAATCAAATCTCATTCCTTGTTTCAATAATTCTTATGTTGGCTTAGTTCCATACTTTGTTTCCTGCAAGTTTTATGTCCCATAATAAATCATAGATTCAATATAAAGTATTATTTCTGTTTCATTAATTATAAAATGATGGAAGTAAAACAACATAGATTAATTATACTTACAAATTTGACAATTCATTTTTGATATGCCAACATATACTCACAACCCTTAATTAACCCAATGTCAATCAATTTTTTTGATGGCTCTTCTTTTGTATGTTAGCACCTGTTTGAAGACATCCAAGGATGGTTGTTGTAAAACAACTTAAAATATACAAAAAAAAAAAAACTTAAGCTGTTATAAGGAAATAACAATTACTCACAAACTTCGCTATCAACCATTTTCTTCCTGGTCGTCTAGTTTTATGTGCATAATGAGTTCCATTTTATTTTCTTAACTGTGAGAGAATATTTGAAAATTAATATTGAATGTATAATTAATTATTTGTACCTAATAGAAAAATTCAATGATTACATACATTTGAAGCACGTTGTTGTTGAGATAGCTCCTCCTGTGATGCAATTATGTCCAATTCTTTGACCATCTCCTTGTACACTGTTTTATAAATTTTGATCCAGATGGATGTTAGTGGCCTCCCACCTATTCCAATTGGCTCATTCTAGTAGTTTTCCAGTTTGGCAGTTTTTTCCCTAGTTTTCGGGTCCTTGAATTGCGGGGTCATTTTGAGGCCCTAAACAACGTTTTTTAGGGCTCGCCACAGTGAGAATGACGTATGACAGATAAAGAAAAAATGTGTATTCCTCAGATAGACCTTTCCAAAGAGTTATCGTGCGCCTAAAACAAAGATCGTATGCAAAAGTTACGACCCTGGGAAGTTGTTGTACTAACTTACCCAAACAGGGCCCACATGAATTTTGGTGCTTCATCTCCTAGGGTTAGGTTTTTTTGGATTTCTAGGGTTTTTGACATTCCTATTTATTGTAAAAATTCCTTCAGAGCCTCATTGTAATCATCTTCTTTCGAATGAGCGCAACCATCACATCTCTTCTCAGAGATAAGCCGCCACCATTCTAGCAAGCTTGTTTCCGCTGCATTTTACAGTTTCAGCTTATTTCCTTATTGAATAGAACCCGTTTTTCTGCATATCTATTATTTTGTGTTAAGAATATTTTGATAACAATCTGTATTCATTTTGTTCTGCAAATATATTCTGGATCACATTCCTACTGACATATTTTGGATATCATCTCATTGGTCCTCTGGGATTTTCATAATTTTACTGAAAAAATAACATGCCAATAAAGCATTTTTATATTGATATATGAAAACTAAATATCACTATATATATATATATATATATATATATATATATATTCTAAATAATTATTTTTAGGAATATTACTTTTTGAATGATTCTTTTGTTGTTGTTGTATGTTTTTGCTATTGCAAGTCTCACAGGTCTCATTGACCATTACTTTAGAAATGCTTCATGTAGTTTAAATATAACCTGGTTCTTGGAATCATTGGATTGATTTCTATATTGTAAGTGGAAAGTACATCTATAAGTTCGTTTCACTATATCCCTCATAGTTTTGTAAACGTTACCCCCCCTTTGATTAATCTCCAACACCACTCTAGATGAGCTAAGGACCAATTCATCATCATTTACATCTTCTATATTAATTAATTTTGTTTTGTTATGATGAAATTTTGTTCCCTTGTTGTTGGTGCCTATAGAACATTAAACACATGTGAATTAATAGATTGTTTGAAACATGTCATCTAATATTCCTGAGTATATTATTAATGAAAATTCAAAAAAAAATCATATTGAATAGTATTTTTCCATTCACCTGATTGATCCCTCTTCAATTTTTTCATCAACCTTTTACGCTCTTCTGCACTTAGAACATAAATAATGTTATCGAGCTTCCTCATTTTGTGGCCCCACATAACACACACTAACCAATACATATTAGTTAAACTTACATATAGTTCAACCATATTATTTTTTATAGAATTTACAGAGAACCTGCATTTTTTGTTTTTCTGGATGTGTCATCATTGTGTCGACCATAAATTTTCTTATTTGAACTCTTCTCACTCATATTTTTATCAATATACAACCTGTACCATTCAATAGAAAAATTCTTAAATATATTTTAATAAATCACATAATTTTCAACGAAAAAAAATCATTGTAACTGGTGTGCTTTTTATATATAAAGCACTGGTGCATTTATTACATAAAACGCACTGGTGCATTCCATACAACAACATGCACCAAAAAAATTAATTTCTTTTTAAAAATATTGTGAATTACAACAATATTGTTATCAGCGATATGTTTTTTTATGC